>CABHPP010119749.1:29309-40180 GCA_902168425.1 Peromyscus attwateri | reverse complement strand
TAATGCAAATTGTTGATTCTTGAATGTTATTACCAACTATTAGGATATAAAGAAATGAAAGTTAGCCGTTAGACATTACAATAGAACTTGTAGTCATATTAGGTATGTTTCCAAGATTGAGCAGATATATTTTAGACAGACAAGGTCATCTTCAAACCCTTCAGAGATCTACAGAAAATGGCATTTAAAATGTTTTAATAACTTAAAAAATTTTTCTTTTTTGTTATGACTATGAGACATGTCGGCTCCTGGCAGTACCAAACTACTTCAGAGAGAATATGGGCATTGAAGAAACTGCATATGGAGTTAACTTTCATTGTGGCAAATGTTAGCCACTGGACAACAAAGTATCCTCGAATCTACTGCTGACAACAGGACAAAATGGACAGATGTGAAACAAAGGACTACTGATTCTTGCCAAAGTAAGTGTGGTTATGGCTTTATCAAAAGACATCTCCTGAGGCCAGGACAATATGGCACCATCCCTGAAGTGGCCTTTGCAATCCGGAAAAGGTACAGTGCCCTTTCCTTCGAAGGCAGCTGAACAGGCAGTGGGCCGATGGCTTCTGATGTGCAATGGAACAGCAGCTGAAACAGTTATTCTTGAAGAGTAACTAAGCTCACGCCTCTCAATAGCAGACTGTCATTTAATAGAGGGATGTGGAGAAGAACGGGATGCTGAGATGAAGCCATACATACACGGTCAAGAAGAATGGACAGCTGGATTAAAAAACCACCAACAATTTCCAGAATTTAAAATCCTGAATCAGGACATGACACTAGTGGAATTCAGGTATTTCTGGTACATGGACTGCTCTCACCCAAGGTGAGGTTGAACTGTTAAACTTGTGTACATCCTACTTCACAAATGAGTCTGTCAGATACGCTAAGCCTATAGGCTGAAGATGATGCCCCAACACTGCGGAGAAACCTCAGGTGACTGTCCAGGCGGCTGGCTGTTTCTGTCAACTCACCATTTTTTTGGAAGCTGCTTACATGCACTTCCTGTTTTTATTTTTGTTAGGTAATATTATTTCCTTCTTGGGTCTCTGAGAGAGTTGAAGATTAGTTAGTTATAGTCGAAGTTTAATTAGTCATAGCTGAAGATTAATTAATTATAGTTGAAGATTAGTTAGGATAGAAAGGAATTAGGTACATTTTGGACTTACCAAAATAGGATAAGTAATGGAATTATTTTCTCTGAATTTGTCAAATACAAATGGACTAGACATTGTTTAGGTTTTCATCACTTGTATATATTGTATATAGTTATTGTACTTTTGTATATAGTTTTTCTTATATTAGTTACAACTTTCCTTTTTTTTTCTTTTTATTAAATTAGAAAGGGGAAATATAGTGGTATTCTATTTGTACTGAAATGTGATTTTATTTGTATGTTAATAAATAAAGTTGCTTAGGGGTCAGAGCTATTAGCAAGCCATAGCGAAAGCCAGGGCGGTGGTGGTGCACGCCTTTAATCCCAGCACTTGGTAAGCAGAGCTAGGTAGATCTCTGTGTGTTCAAGGATACAGCCAGCATTGGAGGCACACGCCCTTGATCTCAATACCAACCATAGAAGACTCGGGAGGTCTGGACAGAGAGACTGTGACGAGACAGCCACGTAGTTAGTTTATAACCAATGAGTAGGAAGAACCAGAACTCTTTATAAATCAGACGCACAGGAAGTAACTCCCTTTTCGGAGAGCTCTCTTGGCGGGAGAAGCTAGCTGGCGGAGAACGGGTAAGCTTCTGGCTCTGACCTCTTGGGCTTTCACCTTTACATTGGCTCTGTGTTTCTTATTTAATAAGGCGGTCGGTTACATCTACACCCAAAGATCAGCTTTCAACTACAAATTTCTCAGGAAAATTTCAAGGTGGCTAGCTGAGATGGTACAGAAAAAAATCATCCTGAGTGAGGTAACCCAGACTCAGAAAGACAAACATGGTATATACTCACTCATAGGAGAGTACTAGATATGGAGCAAGGATGACTGGACTGCTACTCACATCACCAGGGAGGCTACCGGGAAAACAGGACCCCAAGAAAGACACGGGGATCACCCAATGACAGAGAAATGCATGAGATCTTCATGAACAGCCAGGTCATAAGTAGGGGAAATGAAGGGCAGGGGTCGAGGGAAAGAGAGCTTGGGGGAGTGGGAGACCCCAGCTGGATCAACAACAGAGAGGGAGAACAAGGAATAGGAGACCATGATAAATGAAGACCACATGAGAATAGGAAGAAGCAAAGTACTAGAGAGGCCCACAGAAATCCACAAAGATGCCCCCACAATAGACTGCTGGCAATGGTCGAGAGACAGCCCGAACTGACTCACTCTGGTGATGGGATGGCCAAACACCCTAATTGTTGTGCTAGAAACCCCATCCAATGACTGAGGGATCTGGAAGCAGAGATCCACAGCTAGGCCCTGGGCAGAGCTCCAGGAGTCCAATTAGTGAGAAAGAGGAGGGTCTATATGAGCGAGAATTGTTGAGACCAAGGTTGGATAAAGCACAGGGACAAATAGCCAAACGAATGGAAACACATGAACTGTGAACCAATGGCTGAGGGGCCCCCAACTGGATCAGGCCCTCTGAATGGGTGAGACAGTTGATTGGCTTGAACTGTTTAGGAGGCATCCAGGCAGTGGGACTGGGTCCTGTGCTCATTGCATGAGTTGGCTGTTTGAAACCTGGGGCTTATGCAGGGTCGCTTGGCTCAGACTGGGAGAAGGGGACTGGCCCTGCCTGGACTGAGTCTACCAGGTTGATCTCAGTCCTTGGGGGATGCTTTGCCCTGGAGGAGGTGGGAATGGGGGGTGGGCTGGGGGTAAGGGGAGGGGGGTGGAAGGGGGGAAGAACAAGGGAATCCATGGCTGATATGTAGAACTGAATGGTATTGTAAAATAAAAAAAAAAAAAAAGAATACTCTAGCCAGGACTAGAGAGAAGCCCTTCACTTTCCCATTTCACAGAGACTGGACAACAAATGATACAGCTAGCTCTCCCAGGACTTGACAATTATTTCAATAGTTTTTCAGGGTCCCCTAAAGATGCCATCACCCCCAGAAATCAGGAAGTAATTTGAAGGATATGATGCACACATTACCAAAAGTTGGGGTGGTGGTTTTTGGTCATTCACTGTGTTATAGATATTTGTCATCATTTCAGGGGATTGGTTACAAGTTGCTATTGGTAATGTTCTGGAAAAGTGCCAAACAAAGGAGATTAGATTTGGAGATCTTGTTCTGAAAAGAAAAAGTGGGGCATAGAATTGATAGGATAAAGGAGTAGATTATTTACTTTTAAACCATAAAAGCAACTACTAGTTTTAAATATTTTATATTGGTATGGATTTTTGTACATTGATACAAATTTGAGGTTATTTTTCTTATACTGTATATATGTTTCTACTTTTGCTTAAGATACTTTTGTATATTGATACAAACATAAGGTTATATTTGTTAGAACTTACTGTACATACATATCTACACTTAAGGTATTGTACATGTACAGTTCATCTAATAATGTAAATTTTTAGTACTTGAAAGTTATCACAAACTCTTTAGGATACTAAAGGAATGCATGTTAATAGCCACCTATTAAAATCAAACTTGTAGTAATCTAAGGTACATTTTCAAGGTCAAACAGATATATTTTAGATAGACAGGTGGTCTTCAAATATTTCAGAGATCTACAGAATATGGCACTTAAGATGTTTTAGTAACATGAGGGTTTTTTTTTTTTTTTTAATGACATTGAGACATGCCTGCACCTAGCAGCAACAATCTACTTCAGAGAATATTATGGGCATCAAAGAAACTCCATATGGAGTTTATTTTCTTTGTGGCAAAAGCTGGCCATTGGGCAAGAAACTGTCTTTGCTTTGACTGATGGTAGTATGATGTCCAAATTGGACAAGCAGGACACAAAAGAAAATGACTGCCAAACTTTACAAGGACAAGGTGGGACGTCCTTCAAAAGTCCTTCTTCTCAAAAAATTCTGTCAGATATTCTAGCCCTGTATGTCAGGGATCAATGCCCCAATGTTGCAGAGGAACCTTGTGTGACTCTCCAGGCAGCCAGCTCTTGGTGTCATTTCCTAGTTTTGGAAGTTGTTTGTTCCGCACTTCTTGTTTACTCAGGTAATATTATATCCTTCTCAGGTCTCTGATGGAGTTGAAGAATAGATAGTTATAATTATAGTTTTCCTTGCTTCCAGTTTCAGAAAAGAAACTCACAAAAGAGGTGTAATGTGTATAAGGCTGAGAGACATAAAAGATAGTTTAGAGTTGGTAATAAAAGTCAGGATAGAAAATAAATTAGGTACAACACTTTGGACTCACCAAGGTAGCATAGATAATGGAGAATTTTCTCTGAATTTATCAAGTGCAAATGGACTGGACATTGCTAATGTAATTCTTGCCTGTATATATTTGTATATAATCATTGTACTTATTGTATATAGTTTTACTATGCTAGTTAAAACCTTTGCTTTTTATTTAGACAAAAAGGGCAAATGCTGTGTGATATTTTGATTGTGTTCCAACAAATAAAACTTTCTTGGAGTCAGAGGGCAGAGATAGCCACTAGCTGACCAAATTTAAGCATAGCAGTTTGGAGGACTGTAGACACAGAGGAGATAGTAAGTAGTGAGGTGGGGCAGAGAGAGGATCTCAGCCCTTTTGGTGGAAGGAATGGAATATGTAGAGTTGACTGGTAGTAGCTCTACTGCTTTTCTAAACTTTCAAGTTCTTATCCCAATATCTGATTCTTGATATTTTATTGATAAAGATTAATTAGATTAATGTTTCAATTATGTTTTCCCTTTATCTTGGTGAACCTGAAGAATGATTTTATATTTGTTTAATAGCTTCATATGATAAGTTTTAGTGGTTTGCCATTCAAATCAATTTCTTTTTTTTTTTTTTTTTGGTTTTTCGAGACAGGGTTTCTCTGTGTAGCTTTGCGCCTTTCCTGGAGCTCACTTGGTAGCCCAGGCTGGCCTCGAACTCACAGAGATCCGCCTGACTCTGCCTCCCGAGTGCTGGGATTAAAGGCGTGCGCCACCAACGCCCAGCTCAAATCAATTTCAATTGATTTTATTTTTGTAACAGTTTTATCTTGTACTTTTTTATATATGGACTTTTCTGATTTCAGGATAAGTGTCAAAATCTTTACCTGGTTGCTTACTAGACAACTTTTGTTCATCAAAAACATTCTTATCTGTCTCCATTAAAGACAGATTTATTACTCCTTGATCAAATTAAGTTATTTAAAAACTGTTTGATCCTTATGTAACTGCTTTATTCTTTGTTAGAATAGGAGCAGATTTTACTGTCCATTTCTTTACTGACATGGAGGTAAATGATGAGGGTTGTTTCTGAACAAGGAAACTATTCCAGATCCTAGAGATTCCTATGTGCTTCCTGAATGACCCTGACTCCCCTGCCATTTTGGTTTTCCTCTCTTACATGAATGTCAGTACTCAGATGAAATATGGACTCACAGCAATTATACCAGTGTGCATAAGACCTGCACCAGCTCATGATAGACAAAATCCCAGTCATGGAGTAGAGGGATATGGAGGCCGTATGTCCTACCGCCAGCTACAGATCTATTAACATTTGATAGTTACATCTCTCATTGTTGTGACCAAATCCTTGACAAGAGACGAGTTTGTATCATTTACTGGTCTCATTTCTATGACCAAATGTCTGACAAGAAGAGAGCTTATGGAGGAAAGATTTATTTCAACAAATAGATTGAGGGTATATGAAGGTAGGTGCTTAGAATATGGCTCACTTGCATTTCAGCAGCCAATCAGAAAGCAGAGACCTTGTACCAGAACAAATTCATCTATATCCATGTAGCCCCACCCCTATCACCCTATGTATACCAGCCAGGTCCTATTTCCATAAGGCTCTAAAACCTTCAGAAACAATATTGTCAACTTATCCCAATTTTACAAAGATATGAACTTGGGTGCATGTTGATAGTTGTTCATGTTCAAACCACAAGGGCACATAAGATAACTGTGACATATTTTTTAATGATAAACTTCTCATCTATTTCCTTTTTATCTTTTTGAATATACATAATAATGAGTAAAACCATTGATAGTCTGAAATAATTGGAGAAATTAATTGCTCCATTTAGCAAAGATCTATATATCTACCTGTGGATATACCTGGCTATAGTTATATATAGGATATGAATATATATTGTGCTTTTATCTATTTATAAATTAAAATGGAGGAAATTTGACTAGGCTTATCATTCATATCTTTAAAAACATTTCAAATACACTCACCTCTCTGTGTCACAGCTCCCATCCCTCTTCTCCCTATTCTTATATTCCCAAGACCTACTCATTTCCTGAGTTAAATTTTCATAAATTTCCATTCATTTTTCACTTTATTATATGTTCATAGATGTATGAAATACAAAGAAACATTATCTCCTATGTTATTGAATATTAGTCAATGAGTCTTCATTTTCTATTAGAAAAATATGTGACACCTGATCATCAAAATACAGGCCAGAAATGAGCAGATTTCTAAATAACTACATTAATTTGTACAATCTCAAATTTATAATCACTATCCAAAGCAAAAACTCAAGTTTTCTTGTATTTCATGTTAAATAATATATAAGGAGTTTTTTTTTTGTCTTTTTTTTTTACCAGATTTATTCACAGAAAAAAGTGGAGTAATGATTATTCATATTCCAGAAGGTGGATGAGAATGTAGCATCATTTAACCAAGCACAAGCCCTGGCATATAACATTTGCATAATATTTATTGACTAAATAAGTCTCAAGAAATTCTCATGTAGGTAAGTGGGGAGTGTGATACTGCAGTGGTCAGCATCCCTGAAACGACCTAATTAGTGCAGGATACGTCATAGAGCATTCAGAGAACAATGAAACATGACAAATCATGGGGCGGACATCAGAGCTAAGGTTTCAGGTATGAGAAAACAAGGTGGAAACTTGAAAATGAGTTAACCCCAGATAGTTTGGAAAAACACCCCAATTGACAATGATACCACTTTTGAAACTAATATCATCAGAAGAATTCATCACTGAAGAATTTCCTCTTAATTAGTCACGATTATATCTCTTGAAGGTGAAGAGACTTTTACCAGCTGCCATGTTAGTAGGGTTGGTTATTTAATATTATACTTATGTTCACGACAACATTCAGGCTACCTTAAACCCAGGTGAATTTTGTTATAACTATTGAGTGCGTATGCTTCAGTGTCACTTACGGACTTACCATAATGGGCAACAATCTGAACATAGAAATGAAAAAAATAGAGTGAGAGAGAAACATTTCTTACTCATGTTACACAAGTAATCTTAAGCAAAATAATAATAATTAATGGTAATAATAATAATGTAATGTCTTTTGAGATAGAACTTACATTGCCTAAAATTTCACACACACACACACACACACACACACACACACACACACACACATAGATAAATAAATAGATACTCCAGACATTTAGTGTTTTCCTTATAAATATCCAGTAAGCCTCTAGGGTAGCTAACTTCAGTTCCAAAGTGGGACCCCAAAATGACAGTGCTGCTGACATTGTTCTAAACAACAGCCAAAGCTCAACTCAGTCTGGACTCTGACAGCACAAACAGAAGGATTTCTATGGGATAAACTAAACTAATCTAAACTCAACTTTCCTCAGAAATCTTAGGAAGTGGGTTTCTGTTTGTCAGGAAAAGCCATCAATCCTCTTACCCACCCCCAATAGTCAATTGTGTCCAAAGGCATCTAGTTCCTGATTAACCCAAACAGCTTTGACGGACGAGATCAAAGCCCACTCAATAAAGCACAGGCTATTCTGGCGTATACCTCCCCTCCTGATACTCGTTCCCATAAAAGTCCCTGTTTTCTGCACCTGAGAAACAACCCCAACAGTTTGATTTTCCAAATAAACTGTATTTCTCTCCCCAGAATGCTCTAGTTTAGTGGTTTCACTGTGTCTTTAACTACAGCTACCTCTAAACTCATTTAGGTTCAGAGCTTCTAGGCAAGATAGCTCTCCCCATGCTATATGCTATGGTTCTGTGTCATGTCTTATGCCTATTAACTAATATTATTATGTAAGTGAAATGATTTAATATTTTATAAATTGTTCCACACTCAGTAACTAAAGGAAAATCCAGAGTATACTAAAATGTCAGTGGGCAATTCTTAAAATAGTGATGGAACTAACAAAGGCTCTTAGAGCCATCCTGTGGTTCCCACCGTTGCCATCACTTTAAAAGCTAGAGAACCATCCATACTAGATGCCAATTTGGTTGTTTATGAATGAGATGAAGTGTAGGTGGATGGTCACATGCTGAATATCATCACCTACCTCTGAATTCTTGCAACTATATCTTCATTTAAAATATTAGAAAAAAATTAAATATTTAATACTTGTTGTTCAAATACTTGGAAGAGAAGTTCTGATTGTCTTGGAGATTACTGGTACCTCTAAGGTAGTTCTGCTTTGAACAAAGTGTACCATCATCTCACTTTTGCTATGGACACAGTTGTAGCTACAAAAGAAAAATTCTCAAGAAGATAAGCTTGAGAGACCAGCATCAACCTGAAATAAATTCCACCATTTTCTATCTTACAGTTCTGAGACCACAAGAGCACGTGGACCATAAAAAATGTGTGGATATTAGATCCTTTCATTTGTAACAGCTCAATGAACAAAAATTGTTAAAATAAAGAAGGAGGTAAATCTAATTTAACATTAACAATTTTATTATCACACACACACACACACACACAAAAAAAAAAAAAAAAAAAGCAGGCCCTCTAAGTCCTGAGAAATATCCACATGTTTACTATATTGATTTGAGTGCTATGACTTAGAAAAGAAGCCACATTTTGCAAGATATTGTTATTGTTGTAAACAATGATTCCACATTAAAAAAAAATACACACAGTAGGTATCTGAGTTCAAATAGGTAAAGGACAGTGGCTGACATGCTGCACCACCAAAAAGTAAGATTCTAGAATGATAAGATTTGAAATAAAATGTGAATGTGTTTTCTGTTGTCTTTGATTAGTTAATCTATAGTCATTTGTTTAGTATCAGAATAATAATAATAATAACCTATCTGAAAATAAAACTTCATAATTTGATAATCTTGGTAGACATTGATATAATTTAAAATATGTTAGGTACATCATTCTGTAATAATGTGCTTAAGTAAAAGAGAGTATGAACTAACTTCTCCATTTTCTAGACATAATGTTCCCTTCATTGAATTATTTACTGCACTGAAGTGAATGCATTGACTTTCTCCAGCCCTACAGAGTTTATTTTGCATGCCAAACATTACTTAAAATGAGGGAATCACTTTCATGATAGATTTGCGTGTTAGCATTAGAACACTTCCTAATTGTCAGATGTGTTTAAATTTGTATATGCCTTAATTTCTTATCTATGAAATAAACACACTATTTCACTTAATAGATTAATGGAGAGTTGCTTTGAGCTGTTCAGATTGTTAAATTCCATTACATACCCTAAGTGTTAATCGATTAGTTATTTTACTAGCTGTAGGTCATATGGTTTGAGTGCCCCAAGAAATCATTTCCTACTATTGAAAAATAAAGCAAAATATGATTACTAATTCCACTTCATGAAATATGCCACATGGGTAATATTACCTCTTCCTGTAGGATCTTACCTCAAAACACCTCCTCTGCCCTTTGGACAGGCAAGAAAACCCGCAAGGCCCCCTCTGACATACGATTCTAACTGCCAGCATGAGCCGTATACTAAATATTGTACCTATCAAGCCTTTACATGTTTTCATTTTGAAATTTCCATTTAAATGCAAATTCTGCCATTTAAATAGAGTTCCCCTGTTCTTTATTACACTATAATTACTATTTCCCGTCTTCCTGGGACTGGCTGCACAAAAGGCCATAGGTCACTTTAGCAGCTCTCTAAAAGAGCGACTGAAATCAAGAAGTCATCATGGCTAGCATTTCTGAGTGACACCCATTTGTTAAGGGAGGCCTGGGGGACTGATTCAAACAGTGCCCTAAAACCTGTCCTGTCCTGTGATTTACAAGAACAAGAGCAAACAAAGCCTGAAGCTACCATTTCTTCAGGAGCGTGTGAATTAAATAGTTTAGCTAGGATTTGGCACAAATAAATAGCAGCTGAAATGCTGCCCTCATTTTGAAATGAGACACATGCCAAGTGATACAAGCTGATTCCAATGTCAGGAGACACAAGAAGAGCAAGCACATTAAGATACTGTCAATGCTTATTAAATAAAATGAAGTCTCTCATGGCTTAAAGTGGACGAACTATGGTATGATCAATATTCACTACAAGGTCATGTATTAATGTCATTTACCCAAATACAAAAGAGAATAAATATAGTAAAAAAATAAATAAAATGTATATTTGAAAGATCCTAAAGGTCAATGATGCAAATAAAACATAAATTGGTAATTTTAACTCATGAAACTTGAGACTAACAGCAAATAATACAAATTTTAATGTTTAATTCTTGACATTACGTGAAATCATAAGGAGATATTTCACTTATGTGTGTTGTGATTTCTGAAGTGGTAAGGGATGAATTGAGACAGTGAACAAGAGATGGGAAGCTTGAGTAACTTTAAAAGTATTGCTTCTGCAGCAATATATGTACTTTCAAATTCCTTGCTAAATTTACTTGAATTCTGTTTTGAGAATGATTTTATAATAAAAAGACTATGGGTATTTGAATCAGGCAAACTTTTTCAACCAGTCAACTTCAAAAGAGGAAAGGAAGGAGAGAGAGAGAGAGAGAGAGAGAGAGAGAGAGAGAGAGAGAGAGAGAGA
>CABHPP010119749.1:10996-28823 GCA_902168425.1 Peromyscus attwateri | reverse complement strand
TCTCTCTCTCTCTCTCTCTCTCTCTCTCTCTCTCTCTTGTGTTTCTTAGGGTAGAATTTTATATAGCTAAGACTCCTTGATTCTTTATATGAGTCATAGTTAAGTCCTGCTTTGAACTTTTGATCTCCCTATTTCTGGTTTTCCAGTACAGGGATTATAGTTTGGCACTGCCATGCCCAGCTAGAAAATGATACTATTTATCATAAGGCAGATGTAAACTTCCACAGGTATTCTAAATCCCAGGGTTCTTAGTTTTACAGTCTTTTTTTTGCTAGAATTATTTGAGTGTAGGTAAGTTGCATCACTGTCGGACACTACTTCTTGAAGTGTAAATGTCTCTTTTAACAATAAGATATATCATAAAATTCATTCCTAGGTCTCTGGAATTAACCAGCATTGTGAGAATGAAACACACCACTTATATCCAGGCTAGACAGAGCTGCTATATCTTAGCAAGGTTCGATTTGAGTCCTAACTTCATTGATGTATCCCTTTCACATGTAGTAATTTACTAGCTAGAGATATATCACATGTTCTGTTTGCTATTACTTCGACTCTTTTAAATATTGAATCAAAATAAAGGTAAACCAGGCTTTAGTTCACAAGTGAAGTTTTTTTTTTTTTTTTTTTTTTTTTTTTTTTGGTTTTTCGAGACCAAAAGACCATTAGCTTTGCTCCTCTCCTGGAGCTCACTTGGTAGCCCAGGCTGGCCTCGAACTCACAGAGATCTGCCTGGCTCTGCCTCCTGAGTGCTGGGATTAAAGGCGTGCACCACCAACGTCCGGCGCAAGTGAAGTTTTACTGTCATAATTGACAACACAAAATTAATAAGGTAGGATATTACAAAGGTTTATGATGGTGCCACTAGAGCACAGTTATCTTTTTATAGCACATCATCTCAAAGGTTTTTTATTCACTATATTACGTATGTTCAATTATCATATGTAATTAATTCACCTATCAATATTGTGAGATTGGTTTCTGAAATATCCTAGTGGTCATTCCAAACATTACCAATATTATTTACGACATTAGTAAAAGTTAGAATACACATAAATTAAAAATATATTTTAAAATAGAGATCATATCTTATTATTACAAAGCTATTTAATAATTGGTATACTTTATACTGGAAAATTTAATATTTTAATCTTTCTTTATCTTTGAAGAAGTGTTTGAACAGACCAGGCTCTACAGTTTTATCCATCTTTTTATTATGTTATGTGTACATAGTTAATAAGTCTGTGCCAGAGCTGTTGGGTCTTTCCGGCAATCCAAACCATAATATTCAATATTCTGATGCAATGTCCAGGTTTTAAAGTGCAATTCTCAGTGAATGATTTAAATCTCATTTTAAATATTGTTTATAATTAATGAGTCTTGCTGTTTTCAGCTTTGCTTCCCAAAATGTTCATTAAATTTTCTCTGTGGGAAATGTTCTGGAGGATTTTCAGTTTCCATATTCATTTCTAGAAACTAATAGCATGCCCCAAGCACATATTTCTGTGTAGAAAATAGATAAATATTCTTTAAGCCGTATGCTGTGAATTTATCTTAACTCTTATTTTGTTTTCTAGACAACAATATTTGAACACCATAAATTGTTTCAGAATGTCATCAGAACTCAATTGTTTTTGTCAAGATATTAAAAATATCAGTAATTGAATCTTTCTCCTCCAATTCTTGGTGCTAGCAACATTATGACAGCTCTAAGTTTGTGGAATTTATGAGATTATTATTTAACTCATTTAAGCTTCAAAAAACAGAACAACCATAGAAAATGCAAATTGTATACACCTGTCTTTCACTCATTCTTGTTTCTTTGCCACACCACTATGCCTTGAGTGCTAACTACATGCCAGGTAATGTAGACACTAAGGACAGATCTAAGGTCATCAAATCATAATCTGTCCTCATGTATTCTTAGATTAGTCACAGAAGATATTAGCAATACCACACATAGTCAACTAAATAAATAGAATGAACTTAGCTATTGAGACAGAGAATTTTAAAATATATTTTATCCACAGATATTTGAGAATAATTCTGAATAAAGTGAGTGAGAATATTTACAAATATTTAAAGGAAAGATTCTTCCAGAGTATAGATAATAGCAGAAGAAATGCCCTGGGATAGGGAGCATTTGTTATGTTTAAAGGGCAAAATGTGAAGCCTGACTGGAGTACAGTAAACAAAGAAGTCTGGTTACAAAAGAGGTCAGAGGGTCTCTGAGGACCTGCTCAGGTAGGCCTTCGAAAGTCAAAGCAAGAATATTGAATTTTGGTCTCTGGGTTGGAAATATTTTGTTTTCAAAAAGGTCACTTGGGCTGCTATCTGGAGAATTGGCTCTGAGTAGAAAGCTGGTGAGTTTTATGTTGTAGTAGTTGGGGGCTATTATATTGACTCAGGAAGGTTGACAGATGGATGGAAACGGGTGGAAGAAGAAGCGGTGGTAGTAACAGAAGGATAAGCCACTCTAGACCTTGTCAGGGGTAGATCTCATTGCACAGGTTAACCTCTTTGGTTTGCAGGAAAAGCAGTACCCTTGGACTCATCTCTTTATATCTCTCACCACAAGCATTTGATCAGCAAGCTATGGCAGGTCAACCTTCAAAGCAAAATAAGAATATAACTAGTTAATTTACTTCCTTAGTGGCAACATAGTTCATGACCATACTGTGTCTTGAATAAATGCCTCTTAAGTGGTTATCTCATATCTATCCTATCCTTCATATTAGCCCGGGTATATATGGTTATCATGAGCTACTGTTAATCCGTACCCCAAAGATTCATTTGATTTTTCTGCTCTAATCTTTACAGAGGTTCTGAGTAGCTCACTCACATGGCTTTAATTGGATTCTATATAATATGCGTTCAGTACCATCTTTTATCTTTTGATGTTTCCAGACAAACACAGACCCCTACTTCAAGAAGCTGGAGCTTTCTCCAGTCTTCAAATAGAACTCTAGTCTCCTAGATGAGTTGCTGAATCTTCCATATTATTATTTAGGGTTGACATATCACATAGGCCATCTATGGTTTGCTGAGCAAAAGTACAATTCTTAAGATAAACTATTATTGTTTTAATTTAAACTATAGTTCTATATAATTTATGCAAAACAGAATACCACAGGCTTCAAACTAACAATCAAATAGTTCAGAACAGAAATATTATAAGCATAAAAGGACCAAGAAAGTGTAGCTTTTCAGTAAAATCATGGTTGTTGTACCAGTGACTTTGACAACTAAGAAGAACACGGAGTAGTGTCCACACCCAGCTAGTAATGTGGATTCCATTTGGACAATAGTGTGTATTTATTGTTTCAGGCTTCTAAGAGCTGATTAAGGTAACACTCTCTAAGATTTGGTAGGAAGGGATGTTTGATTGCTTTGTACATTGTTGTCCTCTCCCAGTAGTTAGATGATTGCACATAGTAAGGTCTAAATAAAAAATAAAGTTTTCTAAATTAATAATTAGGCAGCCAATGATGACGTAACTGACAGATTATAATCATTTCTGCATGGCATTTAGAAATGTTCCTTAATTCCCACATTGAACTAGCCACTCAAGATTTGAATCCCTATTGAAAAGATCAGTTAGAAAATTTGTCAGATTACAAGGCTGGGTCATATTTATAAACAAGAATGCTTTTACTTAGGAGATTACAAGAAATCCATAGCACTTCTTACAACTCAGTTTGTATGGATACTTATTCCATCCAACAGACATGAGACAATGCTAGAGAAAATGAATTTACATGAGAAATTTGTCATGGTGACTAGCATTAATTCTTCCTGAAGAAAGAATCTTATTTATTTGTTCTTTTGAGTTTTAAATGCAAGGACTTAGGCAAGTGAATATAGCACTCTACCATTGACCTATATTTGTAGTGTGAAAACTGGTTTCATTGAAGAAAAGAATCAAAGAACAGGGAATAGGGAAACTAATGGCCAGAAGACAATTTAAACACCATGTAGAAGTAAAAGTCAGCTGTTATCAAAACAGTAGAAAATTAATTTACTTCATAAAATTGATGTCAAGACTCTGTGAATCATTTTGTGTACTCATAATATTTAAGATATATGTTCTCATATGCATGTAATGTGTACATATCAATATTTACAAATGTACACATATGTACCTGTGTGTGTATATGTGTTTGTATACATATAACCATGCAGCAGTACTGGGTATCAAATATAGAACATTTCAGTTGTTGCTCAAATACTCTACCACTAAACTATATACCTATCTCTTACTTTATTTTTTTTCCAAAATACACCACTTGAAAAATAGGCCATATTTATAAGCTATTTATTTTCCTGAATTATTACTAACTGGTGACTTAAAATGTGGCTAGACCATATCTATAAGACTGAAGTAGAAATGAATAAGATAAAATATGAATACCTGATAGGTTTTCATTGTTATACAGTAAAGAGTTGTGTTATTCTTTAAGTTTAGAATCACAATTGTAAGATTAACTTAAGCTTAAATTCATTAAGTAAAATCAATAAAGCTTAATATGTTAATTGTTGCTAAATAAAACTTATGTGTTATCTAAGTACTTAGATTTGAATTGTTCCTAGCTGGGCAACTAGGAACAAATATTCCTTGGAAATTCTTACACTGGCTCCTGAAACATTTTTAGTTAGAGATGTATGGAGCTCAGTGCAATAGCATTCTCTTGCCAATCCTATTGCAACTATTACATAATTATTTTAAATTTAATTTTCTAATCCCAGGGCCAGTGTTCATGCCCACTCTAGACTTCTTGAAGGTAATGAGACTCAAGGATTTTATTCAAAATAATTCTTCCAGTTGTTAAAATGAGACATTCCTATTTTTCTCTACATAGTGTCCCCCATAAGGATACAAAGTGACATCATGTTTAACTCTGTGATCTCCAAATAGATCT
This sequence comes from Peromyscus attwateri, assembly GCA_902168425.1. Taxonomy (NCBI): domain Eukaryota; kingdom Metazoa; phylum Chordata; class Mammalia; order Rodentia; family Cricetidae; genus Peromyscus; species Peromyscus attwateri. Next base: position 23,904 of record CABHPP010119749.1, on the reverse strand, counting down.
TTTCTTTGAGTCTTAATATAATAGACAACTATAATGATTTGCACTTAATATATTTCAGCAGAAACTAAAATGATCTCAGAAGCCTATTGCTAAATCTACAGAAGCCAAGAAGTCTCTCTTTAATTTATTTGTGCAAATTTCTCAGTAACTTTTGAGTTGTTTTGTTGGTGGTGGTTCTGATTTCATTGTTTGTTTAGTTTCAGCATTTATTTGTTGAAAATTTCCTACATGAAGGCTGCATTGACATACTTTCTACCCAATTCTCTGTTTTATGATTTTAATTATTCTTTGAAAATTCCATGTGACGTATTTTGAACATATTCTTTCTTCTCCCCCAACATCTTCAAGTTCTTTTCTACCCACTCAACTTCTTGTTATTTCTCTTTCCTAAAAAATACATACATAGATGTAAATACATGTATTTTCCTAAATGTAGATAAGGAAACTTCTCAGTATGAATATTCTTACTTACTTATATGTATGTTTTCATGGATAACTACTAAGATAAAAATTGGTGTGCTTTTCACTTAGGAAGACTATGTCTCCAGCTCTCAGCATATACATATATATGATATATAAAATATTAATATTCATTTATGAATAAAATATATATTTTAAATAAAAACACATGAAATAGGAATTTCAATTTGTGTTGGTCACTACAAGAGGCCTGCCTGAAGTATGGTTGATGTTCTCATTGTAATCTCATTTGGGAAAACTTATTTAACATCTTCCAGCAGAAATACAATGGAAATAGCCTCTTGGCTAAAGGCGGGGCATGGTCCCTACAATCAACCTCCATGCAGGGACTTCATCTGGCTTGAATTGTTCAGGTCCTGTGCATGCTGTCATGTTCTCTGTGAGTTCATGTGTGCACCTGCCTGCCTTGTTATATCTAGAAAATGCTGTTTCATTGAAGTTGTCTACCACCTCTTGATTTTACAATCTTTCTGTTCCCTATTCCCTGAGTCTTGGGAGAGCATGACAAAGACATCCCATTTAAGGCTGAGCACTACAAAGTCTCTCACTCTTTTTACCCCATCCATTTGTGGGTCTCTGTGTTAATTACTGTGTACTATAATGATAAGCTTCTATGAGGAGGTTTAGATGATGCACTGATCTAGACATACAGCAATATTTCATTATGAGTCATTCTATTGCTATATTCAGATCACATTCTGTTGAGTCAAAAGGTAGTTTTGTTTTGTTTTTTGTCTTCATATTTTTGGTTCATTCTTTAGCCAATTTTATTTTTCTTGATTTCTTATATTTCTTGATATGCTGCTGGAAGTTTCTTTTCATAGTTTGTATAAATTTTATTAAGTGAAAGAGATTTCAGCATTAAAAATTGAAGCTTTCATACTAAGTAATGAGTGTTATTACAGCATTTTTTACATATGTGTAATTATTTTATATATATAATTATTTAGATTGCATTCACCTCACTCCCCTAACATACCCTTTAACTGGTTAACCTCTTCTGAAATAGTTCTGCTCCCGTTTGCATACCACATGCATCCAGTTACTCTTTCATATTCCTTTTTAATCCTTCAGGTATATACTCAAGACTGCTGGAAATTTTTTTATTGCTCATGTTTTAATCATTTTGTCCCAAGGATCATCTCAAAACAGTATTTATTAATTTATTTCATTTAAGAATCACAAATATGAAGTAGGACAACAATATTCTTGTAGTCTACTGGAGTCTAAATCATTGATATGAAAAGTATATAAACAGTAGTATTAACAAATTAATCACATGGAATTCTAGTGAGGCATGTTTTTTTTTTCTTTTCAGGACAGGGTTTCTCTGTGTAGTTTTGGTGCCTGTCCTGGATCTTGCTCTGTAGACCAGGCTGGCCTTGCACTCACAGTGATCTGCCTGGCTCTGCCTACGGAGTGCTGGGATTAAAGGTGTGCGCCACCACTGACAGGCAAAGCATGTGGTTTTTAGCCTGGAGATCCAGCATGTCACATCATAATTGTTTTTCTATAGAAGCAACTGATCAAAATTCACATATATTGCAGAGTATCAGCTTTATCTTTACACAAATTCTATAGTGGTAAGTAGGATATACTTGAGACTTTAGCCACGGTCACAGGATAAAAGCCTCTATTTCTACCTGGAGATAAACTGTCAAAATGGCCTTACTCTCCTATTTTTGTCTTATTCCATCAATTATGGGGATATTTTTACTTTAGTAGGATAAGTCCAATTATTTTCAAAGCATCTGATTTCTCCTCTTGGTTAGCTCTCTATGGTTATTTCACATGTTGATTTTGATCTTACCATATTGAATAGGACTCTTGAACTGTTGAATTCTTTTCAGTCTCACCAGATGAAAAGTGAACCTCCAAAACCAAAGTTCTGTACACTAGCTGAGAGTCATGGCTAACATGGATGTTTGTTCTTTTTGGAAATATTGAAAAGTAACTTGATATACAGTGACAGCTTTCGCTATACATGCTGAATTTCTTCATCATGAATTATACAGATATCTTTTCTGAAGAGTCATGTGAAGTTCATTTTCTTTATATTTGGGCTAAGAAATTTTGTAATTTTCTGAAAATCTCTATAAGTTAAATTACAGTGATTGAGAAAAAGCAGCATATTGGAACACATTATTTGATCTTGTATATAGCTACAGAGTGTTAGTAGTTAAAACTTAAAAAGGAAAATCATTTCAAATTTCTTTAATAGGAAAATGATAATAGCTCAAATGCAAGTTTCTCTCTGCATCCTTTAAAACCACAGAGATCATCATGAAAAACAATTCAGCACACACAACGTTTCCAGTGTTTGCATCACATGAAGACAAAAGCATACTTCTAACAATACTTGGTGAGACATATGAACTTTCTTAGTCAAGAAGAACCAAGGATTTTTGTTTTCAATTGCTTTCCATGAACAAACAAAAGAATACAGACTTTTCTTGAATAACTGTCCTACATAAAATACTGTATGTTACAATTTTTTTCACTTTCTGCCTACTGGAAGTATTATAGATTGTAATTCTAAATATCAGAATTTAGTTTAATTTAGGGATAAGCACTTATGTGTAAGTTATTTCTTGAAACAATTTGAGTTATCTAGACTTATTTTGGAAAATCAAAAAAATGTAAAGAATCATTCAAATATTTTCACTTGTGTAATGTTATTATAAATTTGAAAATGGTTATCTTTTCACTTTTTTTAAGAAACATAATTGGAGGTCTCCTTTGGGACCCTCTTCTGGAAGGATGGGGAATTCCACAGAAGAAGAGAGGGAAAGACTGTAGTAGTCAGAGAGGATGGGGGATACTATGAGAACATGGCCAACTGAATCAATTAAGTAGGGTTCATATGGACTCACAGAGACTGAAGTAGCAAGCAGAGGATCTGCGTGGATCTGCACCAGGTCCTCTGTATCTATGTTATGTTTGTTAGCTTGACATTTTGTGGGAATGGGGTTGAATGTGTCTCTGACTCTGTCTATTCTTGGGACTCTTCCTCCTATTGGGCTGCCTTGTCCAACCTCAATATGAGGGCTTTTCCTTGTCTTATTTTATCCTCTTTTGTCATGTTTGGCTATTGTCTTTTAGAGCCCTGTCATTTCTAAATGGAAATGGAGGGGGACGGATCTAGGGAAGAGTGAGATGAGGTGGCCTGGGAGGAGTGGAGGGCAGAGAAACGGTGGTCAGGATGCATTATGTAAGAGAAGAATCTATTTAAAAAAAACAAGAAGCATAAGTCATAGTTTGTTATGCCAAACTGTTATCTAAACATGGATACTTCATTGTCATTGAATTTTATTTTTTTCAGTTTTACACAATTTTAGATATTGATTCAAATTACATATTGTCATAAATTGTATGATTCTATGTCCTGTGAATGTATTAAATAGCAAGGTAAATTACCACAATAGTAGGAGGTTTTCTCAATACTTAAATATATATTTCAATTCTTAGTGATTATTTCATAAACTGAACAACACAAATCAATTTTATACTTTAGTTGACAAAATTATGTCTGGACAAACTCAGTCCCTTGAGAGATTTTTTTCAACAGACAAGTGTTCTAGGAGTAATGAGAATTGCAACAAAATTAATAAGGCTTGGAAACATGGTCAAGCTCTTAATTTCTTATAATTATATCACTATTGAAAGAGTGGATATCATTTAAAGCAGAAAAGAGGCTGACCTCATTGTTATAAAGCTTACATTAAAGCCTCATGGAACCAAACCAGAGAAATGGAGCTATATCAGGTTGCGTGGATGTAGAAGAGTCTTTTATGACTAACTGAGATGATGAGATCAAGCTTCATCAGTAGAGAAGACATTATCTCCCTAGATCAAAAATTAATCTACAGACTTTGCTTCATAATTCATAGACATAACCTAACTTTTATATAACAGAGTTCAGATTTGTCTTCAAAATCTTAGTCTCAGCCATGTTATGCTACTGTATTTGATTTGTGAAATTTAAAATGTATACATATATGTATATATACATACATGCATATATACATACACCTCCTGCACACACACAAATATATATGTTTACGTATATATTTACACATATATATTATGAAGCATAAAAGACTACACAAGAGAAGTGGTGAGTGAGGATGTTGGCTGGGATTTGAAGAGACTGAATAAACTCTGTTAAAGATATTAAAAGACATTGCAGCTTTATGAAAATTATTTTACTAATTACATTTAATACAAATATGTTTTAATGTATCTATTATAAATTAGATATTCCTATTTACTATTACTCATATGCGCATATTCCTGGTGCTTCATTCAAAGAAAGTACTGCTATGGCTCTAAATACCTTTTGTTTCCACAAGGGATTTAATTTTCCTCTGTGTTGTAGTGGTTTTCTTCATCACAGTACAAATATAATTTAGGTTTCTCATCATGTCAACATTTATGGAGTATATTGCTTTTTATGGTCTCATAATGAAATGCAAGCATATGTAATCTAATACATTTAATTTAGAAGAAAAAATACGGAGACACAAATGCATGGCTTTATGTAGTCCCTAAGGAAGCATCTTTGCTTGTAAACTAGCTTCCCATCCCTGCTGAGAGTGAGACCATTGACAATACTGTGTTTCACAAGTGAAAAGTAATGAATGCAGGGTCATGAATAATCTATTTCTAGATTATTAATAATACATTTACATTATTGAACTATTTATCTGAATACAAATTAACATGATAAAAACATATATATACTTTGCAACATTTCAAATTACAAATAAACTACATAATTTCACGGTGAATTCTAAGTTCCATTATGTTTCCACATATACAGAGCAACAAAGAACATTGGTGTCTGACGTGATACCTTCCTTAAATGAGAATATATATGATCATACACTTGTTGCTATCTCTTTCTATTCTCATCTGAGTCTACGGGTTTTTATAGACTTGGCTGAGCCTCAGAGAAAGAAATAATTTTACCCTCAAGCATAACCACACTATTCTTAAAAAGAAAATTGCACTGGTATTATAATAGGTTACAGAGTAACTTGACAGACATTACTAATTTGTACTTTAAAATAATATTACAGCCTAGAAAACTCTTTATTATTTCTACTATAAAATGGCAAAACCAGGTCTCAAATGATATGGTATAATGTTTTAACTTCTTCCATAAGTAAATAACAAACTTGGAGTGTAAACCTATGCCTGTTTATTTCATTTTAGTCTAGTATTTTATAGCTTGCTTAAATTGCCTCTAAGAAGATTCTGAATATTTCTATGACATTAGAGTATGTGTCATAGAGATCTCACTATAACATCTGAAATACTTTTGTTTTTGCAGTTTTTCCTTTCTTGCCAACTTATTTTGGAGGGCATCACAGATTTTAATAAGATAATTTGTTAATGCAAAGATGCTGTTAATAAAATCATCCTAGAGTCTGAATGGGACAGCTGTGTCAGTTGCAGCCCTTGGCCTTTCAGATTATAATAGATGCATTCCTCTTTATTAACCTGGGAGTTTGGAAAAATCACAACACACAGAAGAGCAGCTCTCTGCCTTGCAAATGTGTTTCTGAGTTGTTTGACCCATTGCTACAGTTAATAAGCTATTTAACATTTTGATGCTAAAGATTACTGGTAACTTCCAGCTTCTGTTTCTTCTGCTGCAGGAGAATTATGCATTGTTACAGATATTTCCTCCTAAACCTGAGACCTGTAAAGCACATAACAGCAGCAAAATTACCTAAACAATTTTCTCCTTTTGTCGCCCCCATTAGAAAATGAAGGGTTTATTCATTTTCTTTCTCAAAACTATGACCAATTTATACATTCATAAATTCCTAGGATCTTAAGTGTACTCTTGAAGAAATATGATTAAAAATGTGCATATATTTTGCCACGTTTCAAATTCCAAACCTTGAACCAGAAGAACTAGGTGTGTTTTCAGTTTTGTGAGTGAATGTATTCTCTTCCTATAAGTCTGTGGCAACACCACAGATAGCCTCAATAAAGAGCAAAAGTAAACTTGGATTCTTTAGTTTGATTAACCAGTTCCCCACTGAAGGTTCCATCCTTTTTTTGTTTTTTTAATTTAAAATAAATTTTATATAATATATTCAGATCACAATTTCTCTTCCCCTAACTCCTTCCAGATCCTTCTCACCTCATCACCTTCACCATTGCTTTCCTTCTCTCATTAGAAAGAAACGAAGCAAATAAATAAAAGAAAGAAAACATAAAAGCCAGAATAAGACAAAAGGAACAGTAAAAAATATAGAACCTTAGGAAAAAACACAAGAAGTAATACAGACACAGAGGAACACACATTTGTTCAAAACAGAAAGTCCGTAAAGCCACAAAATCTAAATCATAGAATATAAACAAAGAAACTGTAAGGTCAAAAGAAAGAGCCTAGACAACATTATGAGTCAAGAAAACTTCAAAAGCTACCACTGGTTTGGGGTCTGCTCTTAACTATGCTTTGCATACACAGTGAGACTCCCTTAGAGAAAATGATTTTTCTGTGTGAGTGAGTGGTTGTGAATTGGAGACAGATTCTGGATTAAGAATTAGAACTTGTGACTACTTCCTCTTTCAATTCTGGGGCACACTCTGACTAGAGATGGGCAGGCCCTGTGTGCCCTACCTTACTCTTTGTATATTCACTTGTGCATCAGCCCGGATGCATCCAGGAGGCCTTGTTTTCTTGATTTCTTCCATCCCCATATGCTCTTATATATATATTTTTATATATAAAAAAAAATATATATTTTTTGTCTCATCTTCTGAAAAGTTCTCTGAACCCTAAGGGGAAGTACTTCATGGAGACATCCCATTTAGGACTGAATGTTCAAGGTCTCTCCATATTGGCACACTGTCTGGCTATGGGTCTCTGTATTTGTTCCAGTCTATTGCAGGAAGAATGTTCTCTCATGATGGCTGAGAAAGATACTAATCAATAAGTATCACAGAACGCCCTTAGGAGCTGTGTTCCTTTAGCAGAACAGTAGTATTTGGTTTTCCCCTATTGCCTATCTAGTCTCAGGTTCTTAGCTACCCAAGCAGTGTTAGGCAGGATCTCCATCTCATAGAGCAGGCCTTGGATAAAATCAGACAGCGGTTGATTACTCCTACAATGTCTGTGCCGCTATTACACCAGCATATCACGCAGGCAGGTCACCATTATAGGTTTAAGGCTTTGTAGCTGAGTTGGTATCTACCTTTCTCCTCTGGTAGTATGTATAATATCTTCCAGTACTGTAAACACAAGTCTGTAAGGTTGAAGGCTCTATGTAGGCACCCACTTGACATCTCTGTGTTCAGTGAGTTTTGTAGATGTTGTCTTCAGCAAGAGGGTCTCAAATTATACTATTTTTGTCTTAGAAACAAAAGTTAAGCTGAGATATTAATAATATAAATCTCTCTCCCAAACATGTGGTTTAGTTTCTAGTGTTAATAGCATACTATTTAAAGGTCCTACTCTTATCCTGTCATTCAATTGCTTCTATACATTAAATATTATTAATCCATTTTGCATGCCAATTACTGATATCTCATATACTTTCAAATCACTTAACCAGGACTATGTACTGATTACAACAGTGTAAGCTTTACCTGGGTTTAACGTCTTGCTAACTCCTCAAAAGTTTCTTTTTACTCTTCGTAGAACATTAGCAAGTACAATAAATATTAAGTAAGAAATAAATTATGAAAAGCAAAGTAGCCGGGTGGTGGTGGCGCACGCCTTTAATCCCAGCACTCGGGAGGCAGAGGCAGGCGGATCTCTGTGAGTTCGAGGCCAGCCTGGTCTCCCAAGAGAGTTCCAGGAAAGGCGCAAAGCTACACAGAGAAACCCTGTCTCGAAAAACCAAAAAAAAAAAAAGCAAAGTAATTTGCCTCATAACACTATGAACAAATAAAGTCAATGGACTAGTGTGAGCTGGGGAATGACTTAGCAGTTAAAAGCGATTGCTTCTCTTTCAGAGGATTGGAATACAGTTCCCAGGATTGTTGGTAGGCTCTAGTGATAGGAGATCTAATGTCTTATTCTGAACTCTGCAGGCACCTATACATACATGGAATACAATCACAATCACACAGATACATATACACAAATAAAAACAAAAATAAATCTTCAAAATTAACAACCTGCTTTCTGATGTTTTAAAGAGTGATGAACTAGAATTTATCAAAATTAAAAATTTATTCATTTGGTAAGACATATTCAAGAAAAATAAAAACCAGACTTGAAGGCATGGATGAATTATACATTAAAATTATTTAAATATATATGATTGACAAACTTAAATGATTCTACAAATTTTGACTCATTTTATTCTTAAAAATATCTCTCTGAGAAAAGGACTTTTATCATTCCTACTAAACACATGAGAACAAGGAATCCAAGATCAAACAAGGAGAACAAGATCCAAGGAATGTGATTACATCTCAAGTTATTGTAGATTAACTAAAATAATGAGCACACACTGAAGCAATATCAACCAAAGCCCTACTATTAGCTTTAATTCCAAACTTTTAGTGAACTTAATACAAGTGTTAGCCTACTCTAGACCATGCTATTTTCTAAAGAATGAAAGAAGTTCCTCAGAATGCTATCTAGTCCTTGCTTTCTGGTTATATTCTATAGAGTTAATTCTACTCAAAGAAAATCATAGAAGCCTTTTGCAGAGCGGAGGCAGAGAGAACCCAGTGTTTTTATTGGACTACTCTTAGTTTAACATCTGAATATAATTGACTAACTTAAAGACAGTTTACATTCCCTTATCTACATAAAGGTCAGAAATCTCTTGCCACCTAGTTGGTAAAATCATCATGGCCATCCTCTTCCTTTAGGTAGTGACATATCAGGAATCACCTCAGCACAAATTTACATATGGTCCCTGACACTCCAAGGATATACATTTCTTGCCAGGGGTCAGATTAAAATATGATAATAGTGTTACAAATATCTGTCTTTCTATCTCTCTCTGCCTCTCTGTATCTCTCTGTCTCTGTCTCTCTGTGTGAGTGTGTGTATGTGTGTATGTGTGTGACTTGCCTCTTCCCCCCTAACTGAATCAAACTGGAAGGCTTAAGGTGGCAGCTTAGCTCTTCTTTGAAAGCCTGTTGTGAATGAGGCCTTGTAGTTCCCCCAGGACGTTATGATGATACTGACTATGACGAGGAGAAGATCTGTGAGGTAGTTTCACCGCTGTTGCCAGATGCACACAATTGGATGTTCAACACACTAAAAGATCCTAGAATGTCCAGAACGCCTATGTGCCACCTGCTCTGGTGACAAAGAATTGTGTTCTACAACTTATCTCTTAATCATATGTCTTTAGCATAAACATTTGAAGAAGTCCATCATATATTAAAAATTCTGTCATGATGGCACCTAACTCAGTGTGCTCTAAGGATGCACTGTGTCATCACTGGGCTGTCCTTTGTTCTGGTTCTTTGCCATTAAGTTTATAGTTCAATTCAACGGTGTTCCATTAGATCAACCTTCCTGAGACACTTTGTATGCTGCCTCCCTTCACCTCTTTGTTCAGTGTGAAGCAGTCAGAATGGTCTGTACCCCTAAACCCTTAACCGAAGTTAGGGTGACCTCTGAGAATGAGGAATAGGAGTTAGAGGGACTCTTTGACAGGATATAGAAGGGGCCACGACTAGGTAATAAAGATGATCAACTTTCAGATATGTGGTTTTTTTCCTCATCTTCCTGACCTAAGACTAAAACCTGGCATCTGAATGCAGTATTTCTTGTGGGTTGGTTACTACTGACAGTCATCTTCCTGCTGATAAAATGGCTCCACAAGTTCAAGACCTGATAAGGACATATTTATACAACATTTCTGGACTAATCAGCCATCCTTATTTCAAATTGATCAACCTTAAATTATGGGAGGAAGACTCTTCAGACATGATAACATCTCCTGACCCTCAAAAAGAAGCTGGATTGTGGCTTCCCAAGACCTCCTGCTTGTGGAAAGTCTTAATTCTGTGTACCTGCTATATGTGTGTTCCTCACCCCTAAAAAGAACCTTTCTTCAACTGCTGAAAAAAATCCCATCATGATAATTACATAATTACTGACTTTTAAAATAAGATGTGAATTTCAGTTAAGAGACTTGAACTAAGATATTTATAGCAAAAGATCACAGGAAATGGTTTTCTAGCTCTAGTCAGTGGGACACCAAAGTCACTCATGAAGTCAATACTGTATGCAAATGCTATGTGCTATTCATGTTCCATTAATGGTGTAAAACTGACTGTAATCAAAATGATGTTTTTTATCTTATAGAAGAATAAAGTTAATATCAGCAGGTATAATCATAACAACTATTTCTTGAGGGTTGATGGTAATAGGTTCAGTTTCTCAGATATACAATGTGAAGGAAAGGTACTTGAGTCACTTGCTAAGAATTGCCACTTCAGATATAAATCTTCACCCTACTCAATGAGGTCAGAACTTCTCTAGGAGGTATTGAGGAAACTTACATGGTTGGAACACTGGTATCCAGGATCCAAAGTTGAGTGGCCTCTTTGTAAATGGAGTCTATGTCTAGTTCTCTATAGAATATAGGAGTTATAGGGGAGATGAGAGGCTGGAGAGAAACAAAAAAAAATACACCAGGAGACTAAAACTAAGTATGAAGTAGAACATTTTCATCTTTATGTGGACAGTGTTCATGGGTAATTTTTCTAGAGAAAATATCTCTAGAAATGAAATGTAAATGAAAAAATCACATAGAATACCATCAGACTAGAAAAATAGAGAAAATCCATTACATTACTCTGTGGCACAAATGCTTCATGAAGTGATTCATCAAGGCATTTTCAGATAGCAAGCAGGTAGTAGAAAGAATGTGAAGGCGTTCAGGGTCAGCATCCTACACTCATTTCCTGAGGTCATATTATTTTGTCTTTCAATGCCTCAGAGTCTTTAAAAATTCTGCTTATTTAAAAGTTCAATATCTCTTTAAAAGTACAAAGTATTTTAACTGTATTCTCCTGAGAAATGCAAAATAAGTTACACTCCTTCTTATTTCTTAAGAAAGAAGAAGGATGGCAGAGTTATAATCAGATCCATATAATGTTACACATATATATGACTGATATTTTGACATTGGACAACCAACTGGTATGCGCCTTCCTGGGAAGGTACACCTCTCATTCTCTCTCTCATTCTACCCCTTTTCTCGCTAATCTCCCTTCTTTACTCCATTAACTATAATAAATTGTTTATAGTTGAGGCCTCATGACTTTCCCTGTCCTCTTTCTCATGTTAGTGATTGTCATTCTTTTTCTATCATCTTTGTTCACCTCTAGTATGAGCAATCATGTTTGTGAGAAATTGCACGTATAGCTTCTGATATTGCTAGAAGACACAGTATCACATCACATTCTCTAACCCTCTGACTCTAACAATCTTTCTGTCACCCTTTCTGCAGTGTTTGCTGAGCCTTAGGTGTGGAAGTGTTTGGTTGATTTATCCACTGAACTGACCTATACAGCTCTTCATTTTGTGTAGCCTGAAGGTTTCTCCGGTCCTGCCAGGCCCAGGGTCAGGACAAATCTCTCATCCACAGTCTCCCAGCCTTTTATAAAATAATCACACAGAGGCCATAGCTCATGCTTATTACTGATTAGCTCTTACACTTAAATTAACATATAATTCTTATTTTTATTTAGCCATGTGGCGTGGTACTTTTTCTCAGTTCTGCCTTGTCATCTTGTCTCCTCTGTGACTGGCTCATCAGCCCCCTCTTCCCAGAATTCTCCTTGTCTGCTTATCCTGCCTATACTTCCTGCCAGGCTCCTGGCCAATCAGCATTTTATTTATCAACCAATCAGAGCAATCCACATTCACAGCAAACAGAATGATATTCCACATCAATTTTGATTGTTGTAGTTTTCTGCATTGGTCTTCATTTGTTGTAAAGAGAAGGTTCCTTGATGAGGGATGAAAATTACACTTATCTGTGACTATAAGGACAAATGTTTATAGATTGTCATTAAGGATTGTGCTTGTTTGTCTGTTGCAAAGAAGTTTCCCTGATGCCAGATTGAGAATAAAATTATCTGTGGCTATCAGGACAAAGAGATTATGCTTGCTTAGTAAATTAATGGATGTAGATTTTTCTCTAATAACCATGATTTTGCAAGTGGTTTTTGCTGTGGGATGTTCTGTATGGCAAATGTGTTGCTAATAAAGCACTGATTGGCCAGTGGCTAGGCAGAAAGTATAGGTGGGGCTAACAGAGAGAATTAAAAGAGCAGGAAGGCAGAAGGAGGCGGCCTGCCAGCCAGCCACCGCCAGGACAAGCAGCATGTAAAGATGCCGGTAAGCCACGAGCCATGTGGCAAGGTATAGATGTATAGAAATGGATTAACTTAAGATATAAGGACAGTTAGCAAGAAGCCTGCCA
>CABHPP010119748.1:18475-38014 GCA_902168425.1 Peromyscus attwateri | reverse complement strand
ACACACACCCTAACCAGCACACCAACACACATACCCTAACCAGCACGCCAACACACATACCCTAACCAGCACATCAACACACACACCCTAACCAGCATGCCAACACACACCCCTAACCAGCACATCAACACACACCCCTAACCAGCACTCCAAAACACACACACCCCGTCAAGGTTTCGCTCACTGACACCTTACAGTATACTGTACTGTCTGTGTTGCAGATGATAAAAATAAATCTTGGAAAATCAAAGCAAGTTACTCTGAGTTGCACATATGCTGAGCAGTAGATCCTGGGGTGTCTGGCTCCAACCCTCCCACACCCATTGATCGCCTCTAAATTATCATCTCTGCTCTGGTTATTAACTGAGACCGTCTCCCTTTATATCCACTTAGCTCTGCCTTAGCTCCCCTGCAGCCCGTGCCAGTGAGATGAGCTCATGTGCAACCTAAATGCCAGGAGGAAACTACAAGGCATCTCCCAGGAACTGTGGGAGCCAAACGGAAAATTCCAGCAGACGTGACTAAGAGCTTGGTATTTGCTGTCACATCCCATGCTTTCAAAGAACGAGTCCATGGTGGCAGCAGCGGCCACAGACATGGCCATAACGCAGCCTCTCGACTCCAAATGAAATCTCCATTCAGCACTGCAATCATTCTACCTTGAGGTCAACAGTCCAATGGCAGCCTCCAAACTCTAGATTTCCCAAACATTTAATCCCTCATATTAAACCAACCTTCTAATTAACATGCCTAAAATGATTTCCCTTTCTTGAATCAATAAATCTGGAATTCAGCGATTAAGCATCAGCTTCACTACTCACTCATTTGAATCCCCTAGAAAACTAATTTTTATACCATCTTTGTCTTGAGAGTATATGCAATTAATCCATATGTTCCTATTCTTTCTCATATGTATGAGAAGCACCTGAGACGCTTCCAATGGGATAGCATACTCACCATCCAATGAAAGAAGGGCTCTCTTCTGTCTTCCCTCAGGAAATGGAAAATGAAGGCCACGGATTACCAGTCCCACTCCCTGTCACAGCTAATCTGAATTCTTTTTTTTTCTTTAATAATTTTTTTTTTATGTTCAGTGGTTTTTTGCCTGCATTTAAGTCTGTGTGAGACTGTCAGATCTTGTAGTTACAGACAGTTGTGAGCTGCCATGTGGGTGCTGGAAATTGAACCCAGGTCCTTTGGAAAAATAGCCAGTACTCTTAACGGCTGAGCAATCTCTCCAGCCCCCTCATATGAATTCTTACAAGATAGACATTTCTCTTTGTAACTTTCATCAAGAGTACAGTAGGCTAAGGTTAGGCTGTAGGAGGCCCAGATTGAACTCAGATCCACAGACTTGGCGTCAGGTCCCATTGCCTGCTGAACCATCTCACAGTCCATCTGAAGACCTCGACTGAAATAACTCAGACAGCCATGTTTAAGTCAGATGAGAAGCAACACATATAAAATATGGCTTTTCAAAAAGAAGAGGTATTGTAATTTGTGAAAGCACAGCAACCTGTTAATACTATGTCAGAAAGTGCAGTCTTACAGAACCTAGATCTTACCATCCAAATGTTGGCTGAGTCCCAGATTCCCAGCCTCAGGGAGCCTGGGGTTTTCCAAGCTTTAGCTTACTGAACTTAAAAAGGCAGCCTGATAGCCATCCCTAAAGCTTTTGTGACAGTTAGAAGGAGATTCCACACATAGCAATACCTGCTCTTTGACGTAGACAAGGGAAACACTAAACATGCCAACTTCTTCCTTACCTCAGAAATGAGCTATGGAAGAATTTATCCCCGCCCCATGGCCCTACCTGATCATAAAACAAATATGGACTATAAAGTCTATATTCCACTAACACTTTTAAAATTTATAAAAGATAAAGTGAAGAATTACAGATAAGCCACCATCCTCAGACCTGAAGTGGAATGCCACCACTTCAACTCCACCTCCTAACTCCTCAGCACTTTTAATATTTAATATTAATATTTAATTGCCACTTTCTGTGCCACCATTCTACAACCTGGAGTGCTCTGAGTATTCCCAAAGCTGCAGTGGGTGAGCCTCCCCACACCATTTACATTCCTGAAGATTAAAAACACCTAAGCGAGGCCAGGCGGTGGTGGCGCACGCCTTTAATCCCAGCACTCGGGAGGCAGAGGCAGGCGGATCTCTGTGAGTTCGAGGCCATCCTGGTCTCCCAAGCGAGTTCCAGGAAAGGCGCAAAGCTACACAGAGAAACCCTGTCTCGAAAAACCAAAAAAAAAACCACCTAAGCGGAATGCTAGGCAGGCTTTCTGGAAACTACCAATTATGATAATTAGCTTTCATACAAGTATTACCAGGAAAACTGTTGGTTTCTTCCTTTTTTAAGTGGGGACTCGATCCCTGGCTTAAGAGTAAGAGCAGCGGCTGCTCTTCCACCCAAACAGTGGCTCATAACCCTCCGTGTCCCCAGTTCCAGGGGTATGGCGCCCCTTCTGGCCTGTATGCATGGGGAGAACAGACACACATGTAGGCAAAGCACTCATATACATCAATTAAAAACAAGGAATTTTCTTCCTAAAAGTGACCTTGACAACAAACCTCATTTGTCTCTTCACCACCTTTGGCCTGTCCTTCACCAATCTCTCCACTTTCATAGCTGCTGCTCTTCTCAACCCACAGCTCGGATTTTTCCACCGTCAGCCGAAGTTGGTCGAGATCCGCCTTAATTTGCTTGTAGTTATCAACATCTTGGTTTGACACCAGTAGCTGCACCTAAACACAGAAGAATCGCATCCCTCAAAACTGTGTCACAGCTTTCTGTATCCTGTACACCTGAAATCCCATCTTTAAACACTCATTAGTTGAAGTTCAACACTTACAGAACACTTACGGATATTTATGTGCATATTGACTGAAAACCTGCAAATATTCATGAACTCCAACCAAATATTCACCTGTGAAAAGGAATTCTTAGATGTGTACTCTCAAAAAGCTTTCAAAATTCTGATAAGAAATTTAACATAAAAGTTTAGGGGTTTGGGGAAATGGCCCAGGGATTAAGAGCACCTGTGGCTCTTACAGAGGACCTAAATTCAGTTCCTGGAACCCACGTGGTAGCTTACAATCTCCTACAACTCCAGTTCCAAGTGATCTGAACCCTCTTCTGGCCTCCATGGGTACTGCACACATAAGGTGCATGTACTTACATGAGTGCAAACACCCATACACAAAAAACAAAAGTAAACAAATCTTTTACAAGATAATCTCTAATTTCATGGTTCAAGTTCATTTTTCTGAGGTTGTCTATACATGTATCTGTCTGAAAAGTCAAAACATAAAAACCCATGGAAGAAAACATTAATGGCTACAATATACATTTGCTAGTATAAACAGTTTCAGAACTTGAGAGGACCATACAATTGTAATTTATACATACTACATGGCACATACATGTAAAACATGTGCATCTAGATGATTACCATTTAACTCCTTCATATCTGTTAGCATCCTCCCAAAAAGCTTGCTAATACAGGTCTACACTCCACCAAACACAAAACATCAGAGAGATACCCAAACATGCAAGTAATCATGAGAGATTAATGTGCAATCCAAACATCATGGGGAATAGGCCGAATCTCCATCATGGGGAATGGGCTGGATCCCCATCACAGGACAGACTGGATCCATCACAGGACAGGTTGGATCCCCATCATGGGGGACAGACTGGATCTCCATCACAGGAGACAGGCCGGATCCCCATCATGGGGGACAGACTGGATCCCCCATTACAGTTCCTTTCTTTGGAGGTTGAGCATTTTTTATCACAAGATATTTATTTTGAAGCTACAGCTTGCCAGATACATCATTAAATTCTGTAGCCAAAATAACAGCAGTGGTAACAAGACTTCTAATAGGTTACTGATCCCCAGAACCTCCTAAATTTTAGAGTGTGTCATTTTTATAAAGATACTGACTGAAGCCGGGCGGTGGTGGCACACGCCTTTAATCCAAGCACTCAGGAGGCAGAAGCAGGCGGATCTCTGTGAGTTCGAGGCCAGCCTGGTCTACAAAGTGAGTTCCAGGAAAGGCGCAAAGCTACACAGAGAAACCCTGTCTTCGAAAAACCAAAAAAATAAAAATAAAAAAATTTAAAAAAAAAGATACTGACTGAAGATCCCTTGTGGGAGACTCAACTCATTCTAAAGCAGATCCTGTCTACGCACAGACAAGACCACATCTATATTTCAAAACAAAAATAACAAATTAGGTAATATATTGCATGCCTACAATTCTAGCACTCCAGTGGCAGAGGCAGGGGGATTGCCAAGAGTTCATGGTCAATCTGAGCAATATACTGAACTCTGGGCCAGCCTGGCTACAGAGTGAGACCCTGTCTCAACAACAAGGAACAGGGTCTGAGGAACACAGCCTCATCTGCAGCTACCATCAGGCTGGGGTTACAAACACTTTCAGAACTCCAGGGCCCTCAGTCTTCAGTGTTCATTTTCTTGGGTACAGAGCTGAGGACCGAACCCAAAGCCCATGCACTAGGCAAGCAGGCGCCCAGCCCCAGCTCACCTGTTTAAAGGCCTGAAGCACTTCCGCTCTCTGGCTGAAGTGCTTGAACAACAGCTGCAGGGCTCCCGAGAGCAGCGGAGGGTAGTCGTGCATGATGAGGTGGATGAGGACCCGTAGGAATGTCCTGCCTCCTTCATCGTCAAGCTGAACTGGAGTTTTTTCCTTTCTATGAAACCAAAAGTAATTCTAAAATAACACATCACATGGTATCTACATTAAAGTCATTTCAACTATATGTGTTTTTAAACTTAAATCCTTGTTTTCTCAAAATAAGAGATGAGAGGAAGACATTGTTACTTCTTAATCTTATATAATTGATGACATAACAATGACAAAGATGGTTCCTCAGCCAATCTCAAGAGTTAGTCACCAGCACACAGGAAAAACAAGCACTGAGTGATCCCTGAATCATTTTAATTGTTATCTAGCGTATAAAATGATGGGTTTCATTATGACATTTTCATACACAGTTCTTTGTCCACTACCCTTTTGGTCCTCCTTGCTCTTCCACTCACCTCAACCTCCCTCAAAGAATCCCCCTTCTGCGAAAGCATTTATTGACAATGTCGACCAATGGCCCAGAGCCCAAGAGATCACCACACGGCAAGTGGGGCGGGACAGTCACAAAGGCACAGCCATCACCACGGGGGCTCTGTGCGCTTGGTGGCACAGTGGGACTGGGAAGATTCCAGCGGGGCGAAAGGCCTCTCTAAGGCATGTGCGCTTGCTGATGGGCTGTGCTCCCAGAAGCAACCCTTACATGACTTTGTGGTTGAGCAAGCATTGTAGAGGGCCTTATGCAAGCCTACATGGCCTATCACACAGCTACGTCACGTAATATGTGTGGGTTACGTAGGTGAGGGAAAGACAGATATGACAGAGAGATGGATGATAGATTACAGATGCATAGAACACAGGCAGTAGATAGATGCATACACATGACTGACATATAGAACAGATACACAGACAGATAGGTATATGGCACATGATAGAGCCAGAGATGCATACACTCAAACATGATTGATAGACAAGATACATAAATATTCTAGATGATAGGCAGATACACAGATGACTTTAAAATGATAGGTCTATACAGATATATACATAGATGATGACAGATGATAATGTGTTGATTCTAGGATCACGATGAACAAGGCAGCACAAGAGAAGGGATGCAATCAGGAGACAAGGGGCATGAGCTGCTGCTGATCACACACTCACACACATGCACGCACACATTCTCTCACATACACACACTCACACATACATGTACTTACACATGTGCATACACTCACACATACATGGACACATATATACACACTCACACATACATGCATGCACACATTCTCTCACACACTTACATACACACATGCATATTCTCTCACACACATGCACACATGCATCCACACACATACACACACATGCACACAAACACACACACACACACACACACACACACCAAAATTATAGTTAAGAGTATATTCAATACATAAGCAAGTAACAGTCACACTCAAGTACTCCCTTCTGCCTGTGACCACATGTGCCACACACTGACACAGGTGGCTGTGTGGCGCTGTCCACAAGCTCCTCCACAGACACCACACTAACACACTGCACTCTAACAACTGGATGGCTGTGAAGTCCCTCATCTCTAGGAACTTTTCAGTTCTTGCCGCTTTATAGAACACAGTTCTATCATGGATCTGTCACCTGGAGCCGTCATTGGCCAAAGTGACATTATGCAGCTCATGTCGATGTGTTAAGATAAGATCATAGACTGGCTTTATCTGTCTTCCCCAAAATAATAAATATTTCAATAGGAAATCATAACAATAGAAAACTAAGGCTATACCTTAGTTTTATGATGGATCTTCTGGGGGCTCTGTCCTTCCTCCTTCTTCCTTCCTCCCTCCTCCCTCTTCCCTCTCTGCCTCCTTCCTTCCTCCCTCCCCTTCTACCTCCCTTCCCTCTTCCCTCCTTCCTCTTTTCTCCCTTCCCTACTCCCTCCTTCCTCTTTTCCCTCCTCCCCTGGACAGAGCCTTACTATGTAGCCCAGGCTAGCATGGAACTGTGCACCTGACAGTTAATTTTTAATTCTTTTTCCCTCTCTAGGAAAAAGAGGCAGTAGGGAGCTCAGCGTGGACATGTTTATCTCCTCAGATTATCTAAGGTCTAATAAAAATGAATGTCAATAATTCTACCTGAGATTTACTTGCTCATTTTGATTGCTATTATATTATTTCTGAAAAATAAACTTGACAACAATACATGCCAGGGATGTGGCAGCAAAGGAGAGCGGCCATTTTCTTCCACTGTGGACACTTCCAACTGGCATGAAATGTCTGATTTCTCACTCATAAAGTTAAGGATGACATCAAAAGACACCACTTTCTGCCTCTGCTACCTAAGACTCTGGGACACAATGTGTTACGAGATAACACACTGTTTCTATGGGGGCTGATGGGCATCTGTGTGCTGCCATCATCTAAGGAAAGAAAAGTTAATTCTGAGAGAGTTAAGTATGTGGGTCTTTTCTCCCATTTTTTTAAGGTGATTTAAGTAAGAGTCATACTCTTTCTTTTTTTTTTTTTTTTTTTTTGGTTTTTTCGAGACAGGGTTTCTCTGTGTAGCTTTGCGCCTTTCCTGGAGCTCACTTGGTAGCCCAGGCTGGCCTCGAACTCACAGAGATCCACCTGGCTCTGCCTCCCGAGTGCTGGGATTAAAGGCGTGCGCCACCAACGCCCGGCCATACTCTTTCTTCTAGAGTAAATTCCGAGCTTCATTTCTGGCAGAAATTATGTTAGCAGCAATTGGAGTATCTAAATACATATAAAAAGATGAATGATAGCAAACTATGGATAAAGTTCTAGGTGAGACATATTCGCATATAAGATAAAGACTCATTACAGTACCTTCCAGCAAACATGGTTTCTGCCTGAGCCGCAATCTCGTCAATGTCGGGGACAATAGCTGTGAAGACAACACAGAAAGTCTTCATTTTGTTTTAATTCATGTTCATAGTCATTTACTTGAAGATGTTTTTTATTTTCATACTTTTTGTGACACCAAATGTTATCAGTTCAGAAAATTACAATATAGTTCCACTTAAATCAGTGTGATGGTGCTTTGTCAACTAGACACAATGTAGTATCACCTAGGAAAACATTTCAATGAGGAATATTGGGTTAGGATGTCAAGGGCTGTCGTGATTACTAATGTTCATTGATGTGGGAAGATCCAGCCCACCACAGGTGGCACCATTCCCTAGGTAGGAGGTCCTGAGCTGTACACAAGTCAAGCTGAGCACAAGCGGGCAAGCATGTGCGCATTGACTTGTTTCTCATCCTGGGTGTGGACATATGACCCGTTCTCTCAAGGGCATGTTCTGTGACTTCCCTGTGATGATGGGCCATAACCTGGAAACAGAGACTGAAACAAACCCCTTTCTCCCCTAAATTGCTTTTTATTGGAGTATTTTATCACAGCAAACTGGAACAAACTTGAACATCTTAACTGAAGTTCCTGCACGCGTGTGTATATATTCAGATGCTGAATATTGAATCCAGGCGGCATCTCCCCCTTTAATACTTTAATATAAGCTGTGCTTACATTACATATACCATGCTTACATTACTGCCATCAAATGTATTAGAAGATCAACAGCCATCTTTACAAAGATGCTCTGATTTATAAGTGTATGTATGTGTGTATTTGATATGTCAAACACACGTGTGTATCCCTACACAAACACACACACAGGGCACACTGGCGATGGCACAGGAGAACAATCGGCTCCACCAGAGAGAGGCGCTTCTGGGGTGCCTTTAACCTTTGCTTGTGTACTTTACCGACACTCAGAGCTCGTATTTCCAGAAGTCTGGCTTCTGGGAGTCAATAACCGTTATGTTTCTGTCAATGCAGCCGCCAGCATGACTTTCTGGTTCTGCCTGATCGTTCCTGGAAACAGCCCTTTGGGGTTCCGCACTTCTGGGAAACGCGGTGCTGCAGGGGTGTCAGGAGTGGCTCCTTGCCTGGGTGGAATGGTGGCTGCTGGTCTGCAGGGAAGCCTGGCTGCAGAGCAGGGGCGGGTGGTGAGGCCATGGTCTGGTCCCATTCTCATCCCACGAGCAGTCAGTGGACTGTTCTTGTCTGACTGGTTGACGGGTGGAGAAGGAGGTGGCTCCTAACGCTGTTCAGGAGCTTCCCATCTATACACAACTGCCAGCCTCAGAAGAGCTTTGTTAACTGGCTGTCCTAAGATGTAGTTGATAGCCCACCAGGACTGACCTGGCCCAACCATGAGAAAGGTGAGTTAATATTTCTGTCTTCACAAAGTCCTTTCTACAGCCTCAAAATTTTACAGCCATTCTTTATGCTCTTTCAGGTTGTGTTCCAAGTCTCAGAAACATTTAGATTGTTAAGCATGAGGTAGGATTCCAAAGCAAAGACACCAGGCCCTGGCACCATCACAGGCAAGCCTGGGGGGGGGGGGGGCTTCCTCTTTGTTCTCCGCTGACCATGGCTTCCCCCAAATGCCTTCTCAGCTACACTTGACGCTGCTCTTTGATCTAGGCGTGGACACTGTTCTCAGATTTTCACCAAAAGAACAGAATGTGCAAAGGATTCAGACTCTGCAGCTGACGAGGTCTCAGGGGTCCGGGGCTTTGATGACTGTGGTAGCCCTCGCTGTCAACCTGCCTGAGTTTAGATCACCATGGAAACACCCTGGCTGCCCCTGTGAGGATGTTTCCAGGAAGGTTTGATTGAGGTGGGAAGATCCCCAAGGGCTGGGGTCCTGTACTGAAAAGGCCAGAGTGGGCGGAGCCCCAGCACCCACCTTTCCCGCCTCCTGACTGTGGAGACACGTGACCGGTCACCCCGCGCTGCCCCTTCCACACGGAACTGCGGCTCCTCAAACAAGTCAACACAAAACCTCTTCCCTTTAATTGCTTTCGTCACAGCAACAGTGACTGATCTTCCCAGTCACTGCCCCCACCCGGCTTTCATCATCGGGAAACGCATAACAGCACCTCTGCCCCCGACAGCGGGGCAGCTTCGGGACACGCAGTCGGGCACAGTGCCAAATTCAGCAAATTCCCAGTTTCAACTGGCAGAGACTGTCATCTTCTGACACAGAAATACTTTTGTTTTAAGATAGATATGAAAGGTGCTTGGGGTCTTTAAAGCAGAATGCAAAAATCAAGGATCACGAAGAAGCCTTATGGCAAGCCATTATTTTGTAAGCTAATTTAAATACAAACATACACACATACATACATACATACATACATATATATAACACATGCATGTATACATGTGTATATATACATGCACATATACATGCATGTATGCATACACGTATATGTATATATACATGTATTACACACATCTATATACACATGTGCATATATGCATATGCATATATACATATATGCATACACATATATACACGTGTGCATGCATACACACATGTATATATACATATATGTATACACATACATATACACACATATATACAGACAACACACATGAACACATATATGTATGTACATATGTAATTTGAACAGAATGAGTATACAGTGCTACTTCTAGAAAACATGGGTTATTAAATTAAAATCTCAGTGCAAGGCATGGACTGCCTCCCGTGAGTTGCTGATCCATAAGAGCGGCCCCAGGGTCCAAACAACATACATTATTGTTTGCTCTTGGCTGCCCCAAAACTAAACAGCTGAAGACACCAGAGAAACCAACTCCACAGAGCAGGACGCTCGCTCTCCTGCGGGCCAGCCTCCAGGAGCCTAAAGGTGCTGTGCAGGGAGAAAACACTGCACGCCCCACCTAGTGCTGGACTCTGCACACTGCAACCTGACATCTGGCCGGTTGTGCCCTGGCTACAATGGCGGCGGTGGGTGTGGAGCAACCAGCACCATTTGATTGGACGGGAGGCTGCACAGCAGGAGGGAGATCACAGGCCCTCTCCTGGAACCCACTGCTGCTCACTAAACGCCTGTGCTGCGGAAAAGCTTTCTAAATGTTTACGTTTTTTTTTTAATTTATTCTTTTTTTTTATTTTTCGAGACAGAGCTTTTTTAAAATCTTTTTAAAAGTATTTTATATTTGAAATTATAATATAATCATACACAATTCACTTTCCCTCAAAGCCCTTCTACATATCCCTCCTCTAGTCTCTTCCAAATTCACAGCTTCTTTATTCACTAACTGTTTCTACTAGTTGTTTCCATTTCCCTGTGTTCTCATGCCCCACTCCTCGCCCTCCACCACCCCAGCCCACCCCACTCCCAGTCCGCTCATGCAGATCTCATCCACTTCTCCTTCGCTGGGCCATCCATGTGTCCCTTCTAGGGTCCCTCCAGCCAGTCTCTCTGGAGTTGTGGGTTGAGTCTGGCCATCCCTTGCCTCACATCTAGCATCTGCTTATCAGCTGATAAACTCCTTCAGTAAGGTGGCAGGATACAAGATTAACTCAAAAAAAAAAAAACAAAAAACCAGTAGCCCTCCTATATACAAATGACAGATGGGCTGAGAAAGAAATCAGAGAAACATTACCCTTTACAATAGCCACAAATAATATTAAATACCTTGGGGTAACTCTAACTAAGCAAATGAAAGACCTGTATGATAAGAACTTTAAATCTCTGAAGAAAGAAATTGAAGAAGATATCAGAAAATGGAAAGATCTCCCATACTCATGGATAGGTAGAATTAACATAGTAAAAATGGCAATCTTACCAAAAGCAATCTACAGATTCAATGCAATCCCCATCAAAATCCCAACACAATTCTTCACAGTCTTGGAAAGAACAATACTTAACTTTATATGGAAAAACAAAAAACCTAGGATAGCTAAAAGAATCCTGTAAAATAAAGCAACTTCTGGAGGCATGATGATCCCTGACTTCAAGATCTACTATAGAGCTATAGTAATAAAAACAGCTTGGTACTGGCATAAAAACCGACACATGGACCAATGGAATCAAATTGAAGAGCCTGACATTAATCCGCACACCTATGAACATGTGATTTTTGACAAAGAAGCCAAAACTGTACATGGAAAAAAGAAAGCATCTTCAACAAATGGTGCTGGCATAAATGGATGTCAACATGCAGAAGATTGCAAATAGATCCATATCTGCCGCCATTCACAAAACTCAAGTCCAGGTGGATCAAAGACCTCAACATAAATCCAGTTACACTGAACTTGATAGAAGAGAAAGTAGGAAGTAGTCTGTAATGAATTGGCACAGGAGACCACTTCCTATATATAACACCAGTAGCACAGACACTGAGAGTGACAATTAATAAATGGGACCTCTTGAAACTGAGAAGCTTTTGTAGAGCAAAGGACATGGTCAATAAGACCAAACGACAGCCTACAGAATGGGAAAAGATCTTCACCAACCCCACATCTGACAGAGGGCTGATATCTAGAATATATAAAGAACTCAAAAAGCTAGACTTCAAAATACTGAACAATCCAATTAAAAAATGGGCTACAGTGCTTAACAGAGAATTCTCAACAGAAGAATCTCAAATGGCTGAAAGACATTTAAGGAATTGCTCAACATCCTTAGTCATCAGGGAAATGCAAATCAAAATGACTCTGAGATACCATCTTACACCTGTCAGAATGGCTATGATCAAAAACACTGAAGACAGCTTATGTTGGAGAGGATGTGGAGCAAGGTGGGAATGCAAACTTGTACAGCCAACCTACATCAGCAAGACCTGAACATCCCAGTACCGAAGAAACAGAAGAAATGTTTGCTTTTACATGCAGAGATCTGTGCTGCTCTCAGCTGTGGTCAGAGAAGCTTCTTTTTGCGTGGGTGATGGTCAGTGCAGAGAACTGATGAAAATACGGAGCCTATAACCCCGAGTGCTCAGCGGGGGATGGGTCATCTCTAACCTCCCACAGTCCAAGGTGCAGGGGACCTCACAGACGGCGGGGCAGAGAGAGTGTAAGAGTCCGTAGACGGGGATGAGTGCTGTGAGATGCTGGTGTCAGACGCAGCACAGCTGGTGCCCACACCGACTCACAGCAGCCGAGGTCGACAAGACCAGCCCAGCGTGGTATCTAGCGTGGACATTGGCAACTGACGGCTGCTGAGGAAGGGAGAGCCACTCTCCAAAGACGTGGCTATTGGTGGGTTGACCGTGCCCCGGTGAATGGCCACACACCCATGTTCGTGTGGCCCTAACTGGATTCCAGGGTTGTCAATGATACAAACAGGGAAATGAACTGGGGAGGCAGGAGCTGGTGATGGATGGAGATGGTCAAAAAACATTCTACAAATACATGGAACTTCCAAGGAGTAACAAGTATTATTTGGGATAAATTTAAAAGAACACAGAATGCAAACGATAAATACTGTCGCAAAGGTACCTGATGGCAGCAGCGTGTCCGGGGAGCTGCTGGCAGAGGCGTCACCGTTGCCGCTGCTCTCCCCAAATTCCTTCTTGTATATGGACAGCATGTACGAGATCCGGTAGTCCAGCCTGACGCTCAGGATGAACTGGAAGATATAACACGGCAAACTCAGTTCCGTTAGCGCGTACTGAAAGACGCCGTTCTGCTAAGATGGCGCAGCCATCGGCACAGCGCATACACACGCCACAGGCTGGGGAAAGGGCTCAGTGGTAAAGCCCTCGCCAAGAAAGCCTGGGAACCGGTTCCATCCCCAGAACTCACGAGAAGTGAAAGAAGCAGCTCCACAGTTGACCACAGCGAACACTGTCATACATGTGACCTCACAGGGGCACTGTCATACATGTGACCTCATACATGATATAATGAACTTTTAATGCAAATCATGGCACACACCAGCCACAGTGCTGTCAGTCTCCCAAATGAACCAATCGGAGATCTTATTTGTAAACTACAATCTCTCACTTGTTGACCTGTTTTTGTCAGTTTTAAAATGAAGGAAAGGGATATGTTTTCGTTGGTCAGTATTCATGAAAGCCCACAATTAATTAATTAATTTGTAATTGTATTTTTTTCTTTTTTTGGTTGTTTATTTGGTTGTTTATTTTAGTTGGTTGGTTGGTTGGTTTTGAGACAGGGTCTCCTGTAGCCCAGGTTGGCC
Organism: Peromyscus attwateri; assembly: GCA_902168425.1. Lineage (NCBI taxonomy): Eukaryota > Metazoa > Chordata > Mammalia > Rodentia > Cricetidae > Peromyscus > Peromyscus attwateri. The sequence continues at coordinate 24,341 of CABHPP010119748.1, read as the reverse complement.
TCAAACTCCCCATGTAGCAGAGGATACCCCTGAACTCCTTCTGTTCCTCCTCTCAAGAGCTTGGGTCACATCGAGTTTTAGAACCAAGGAAAGCTGACGTCCCACAACTGCTCTCTGAATACCCTGTGTGGGGCGCCTTGTGGGTCTGGAGAGGTGATGCTGACAGGATCCCAGACACACTGGCAATCTCCTTTGCTGCGAGGAAAATGCTGGAGCTGCTTTTGTGCACAGAAAGGCTGGGCTTCAACTGCAGCAGAGTTGCTCCAGTCCTAACATCTGCCCAGAAGCCAGGCCAGCCCGATGGCTGCAATGCTGCGTCCTGGGTTTCTCCGCTGTGCTCATGTCTCCTTGGATTTCTGTTATCATCATCTCAGTGGCTGATGTTGGACAGTAATGAAGTAGCCCTTCAGGCCCAGGCCCTGCTGGGAGCCTTGGGGAACCCAACATTGCCTGGAAGGAGCAAGTATCTGCCTGAGAGAACAAGGACCGCTCTGTGAGAAGGTGACATGCAGGGCTGAGGCATGGGGCCAGAAAGGATCATCAGGAGGGTGTGCTGTGGATTCTTGTTGCCTTTGTGGCAACTAGCCTGTGATAAGCCCGATTTTCTGAGCACAGCTATTACCAGTGTCCTGCGCTCTCAAAGGGCCTCCTTCCTGGAACAGTAAACAATATGGTAGCCCAGGCTTTAGAAAAGCTGCTTCCTGTGTTCTGTTTGTTTTCATGGCCCTCCCTTCCTCCCCAGGCCCCGCCCACTCTTCAGTGCTCAGATTCCTCTGTCCCAGGTCACTGCATCACACACGATTTCCTGTTGCATCCTCATGTCTGTTCAGAGTCCACTGCACCTTCATTCTCTTCTCCACCCACAAGAGCAAGCTCTCAAGACACTGAACATGTGCATATGATGCTTCTTATGATTCCACGACCAGGATCTCCCTCTCTCTCTCTGTCTCTCTCTCTCTGTCCCTCTCTCTCTCTGTCTCTCTCTCTCTGTCTCTCTCTCTGTCTCTCTCTCTCTCTCTCTCTCTCTCTCTCTCTCTGTCTCTCTCTCTCTCTCTCCCCCTTGTCTTTATCCTTTCCTGCTTCCCCCTTCCTTTCCCCCCTTCTCTCCCTCCATCTCCACCCATCTTCTCCCCCACGCTTTGAAGGTCCTTATGCTGCATCTGGATGGAAGCAAGCTCATGTCAGCTACTCTTTATTAAGTTTATCCACATTTGCTAGTCAGGTCGTGAGGACGATGGTGTGGAAAAGGTGCGTACAGGACTGGGGACATGCTGTTCTTACGGGGGGACTCAAGTTTGACTCCCAGCACCCAGCTCAGATGGCACACAACCACCTGTAACTCCAGTTCCAAGGGACCCAATGCTCTCTTCTGGCTTCTGCAGGGACCTGCATTCATGTGCATATACCTCCCTCACACATATACACACATGCACACAGAAATTAAAAATCCTTTTTTGATATAACATTTGAAGGTAGCCAGGTTGTAAACGTGGCTCTTGAGGAATACAAAGTCCAGAAGTAAGGACAAACCCCACAAAAGTGGCTCTTTTATTAACTTGCTGTGCCTATGACACACACTGGATAAACAGACTCCGGTGAATGGGGATTTATAGGTGTGGGCAGAGCAACATTGGGAACAGTAGACTAAGGAAGGGCCTAGCACTTGGCCCTGAAGCAGGACGGCAGAGACAGAGCTAGGCTATGGGTGTTTAACAAGCAAGGGTTTTTTAAAACTCAAGTGCCCAAAGGGCGGGGAGAGAATTCAATGTGAACCACTAACGAAGCATTCACCTCTGTTGGAGATGAGTGCTCACAGACTCCCATTTCACAGCCTTTGCTCCTCTAACGTGTCTAACCATGAAGATGCAGATACAGTGTAAGATAAAGAGGCAGAAAACAAGGCAGAGAAAAGGCCAAGCATGGTGGCTCCCACCTATAATCCCAGCATCCTCAGCACTTGGGGGTGCTGAGGCAGGAGGATTCCCATGAGTTCAAGAGCAGCCTAAGTTACATAGTGAGCTCTGGGCTAGTCAGGGCTACAGAATGAACACTGCCTTAAAAAAAAAAATAAATTCAAATTCAAAACTTTGTGAAGGTGGAGAGAGTAAATAAGGTCAGAGGGCAATAAGAAAACAATGCTCACTGAAAAACATGTTCTTAAATGAGGTAAAGAGGCGAGGCCCTGAGGAGGGAGAGCTGGCAGAGAGCCAGCAGCAGACTGAGTGTGGCCCCTGAGGATTTGTTGAATGTTCTCAGAAGGCAGCAGGTTGACAGCATCACACTGTGGTACAGGAGATCCTGGTGGACAGTCAGACAGCAAAAGAGCTTCAGGGAGAATTCTTCAAGTGCTGGAAGGAGGCAGAGTGAGGCTGCAGCCACCCAGCACCACCTCCCACTGTCCCTGTAAGAGACGCCATTGCTGAAGCCATAGCTGACAATGGGATCACACGCGTCGGGGTCATCCACCAACTGAGGGCCCCTTCGGTCCCTTTCTCAGATCCCGGATAAGAGCATGACATGAGTGCTCAAGGCCGTGAACATAGGGTGGGGAAGCCTGCCAACATTTCTTAGGACTCGGCCTTTGGAAACCCTGGAGGAACTGGGAAATGTTTTATGATTATAAATCTAATTACTTGGAATGAAAAATGCACAGAGCGTTCCAGGACTGCTGACCCACTTCTGGTAGCTCAGTCTACGTTAGATGATGACGAAAGATTTGGGAAACTCTTTTCATATTCTTAAGATAGTCTTGAAAGCTACGGGCTCCATTCTCCGACTCTGTAATAAGCGCTATAACAAAGGTAGCATAAGCCTGCTTCCTAGACTTACCTCAAAATTAAAATGCTAGAAATCATAGAGGGGTCTGGTACACAAAATAACTGAGCTCATTAAATTAATAACGTTAAGTATTAAACTTGGCTAACGTGAAAAAACATCCCCAGGCCCTTAGAAACACAAAGAGAGGTAATTGTATAAAGTAATAAAATCAGCATTAACAAGTTCGTTAATTAATGATGGGGGCAGTAAAGCAGAGGCTTTCTTTGTTGCCCAGGCTGGCCTTGAACTCACAGAAATCTTCCTGCCTCAGCCTCCTCAGTGCTAGAATTACAGGAGTATACCAATGTGTGTGACATAAAATTTTTGAGTTTCCTGTAACAATAGGAAATCTGAATACATGGGATTCACAAACACGTTTCAAGCAATTAAAAACAGAAAATGGTTAGAATTCCATCATTAAATATGCCTGCTTTAAAAATCTTTCTTAAATGAAGAAAATATTCAATCAGGGTCAATACTAGCCGATAATAAACACATGGGAAAGCAATTTTATCACCCTCAAAGCGCTCCACAATTGCTAGGCATCATTAGTGTATTTTGTGGGACAAAACAACAGGTAAGTGTGCAAAGGAGAATCGATTGCCAGCTCTGTTCTCCGCTTAAAAATAGTAATAAAATGGGGGCAATGGCTTCTCAGAATAAAATGAGACCAGTAGCGTTTCAGAATCACATTACACCAATAGCATTTCAATATATTTACACAGCAAAACCAGATACAGTGCCTAACATCTGGAATCTCAGTGCTCAGAAAGCTAAGGCAGGAGGATTGACGCAAGTTTCATGTGATTCTGTGCTACACACACAGACACACAGACACACAGACAGACATACACACAGAGACACACACACACAGAGACACACACACAGGACACACACACAGAGACATACATACAAAGACACACACACAGACATAGGACACACACACACACAGAGATACACACACAGACACACAGTACACACACACACAGAGACATACATACAAAGACACACACACACATGCACACAGACACAGGACACACACACACACATACACACACACACACACATACACACACACACACACATACACACACACACACACACACATACATACAAAGACACACACACACATGCACACAGACACAGGACACACACACAGATACACACACACACACACACACACACACACACACACACACCCCGAAGCTTAAGTGAAACCAGTGAGCCATGCGGCATCTCTGCCAGTGTCGAGCCCGGGACACACCTGTAAGATCTCGATGACCTTCAGCTTGGTGTCCATCACCGTCACATCCTCCTGCTCCCCGGGGCTTGCCTGCTTGCTGAGGTGCACGCTGGGCTGTGCGTCGGGCACACTCACGGGGAAGATGGAGCCTCTGCTGAGCACCATCTGTGTCATCATCTCTCCGACCCCGTGGATGGTCCTCATGACGTTGTTGCCTAGCACGAGAAGAGGGCTCAGTCAACACACGCAAAGCATGGTGGCCACAGCGCCAGCACAGATCATTGATTTTATTATGAGGACTTGGCTGCATTCTTCACACCCCACATGTAACTGGCTGCATCTTGGGGATTTCTAAGTTTCCATTCTTTTTATAAAAGCTGGGGTGTAGCAGTGTGAAGGATGGTGGGGGTCACCATGTTGTAGAATGGTTTGACAAGCCAGAAAAAGAAATGGTTTTATCTCTAAGAGACAGCAAGTTAATCGCGGGGAAACACAGACCGTGATCAAGTCCCTATCCGCAAATTAATAAGGTTCTCTTTCCTCTCTTACAAAATGTTTCAACCCTAAAGTTTAAAATCTAGAGGACGGTGCCTGTCACTCTCTGTGAAAGGCTGGTTCAGGAGGATGGCTGGAGTCCAGAAGCTCTAGGCCAGCCTGGGAAACATAACAAGAGCCTACTTCAACAGCAAAGAGGGTTTAGAATCCAAAGAGCACAAGCCTTCTTTGGAAGCTCAGAGGAATCCTAAATTCACTCTGGTTTCTCGGACTGTCACTGGCTCTCATCATCACTTTAGAGGTGACTTAAGCAAGCGACGAAGAAACAGGACTCCGCCTGCACAGAGCCTTCCATCGCTCTGTAAACACCTTGTGAGGGTCGCCCACAAGGACTGTTCCAATGATTTTAGTTGGTTGTTTTGTTTTGTTTTTTAATAGAGACTTGGAGATCGTCTGAATTGGTTCAAAACACTAAAGCCAACCTCTTCCCTTGTGCCCATGAAGGTAAGCTGAGAAACCTTCTGACATCAGGGTCAGCAGACCCAGCCAAGGGCTATTTTCTAAACAGGCCTCCCATGAAGGGTCAGAAGCATGCTTACACATGTGCGGGCCACCAATGCTGTCACTTCCTCATGTGGTTTCCCTACATCTCAAACCACCTTTTTTTTTTCCTTTGGGTCCGATAAATACCGTTGAACCACATCCTTAGGGAGAGGGCTTGGAGTCTGGCTGCCCAGGGATAAAGTGTCAAACGCATGGTTTTAGTAATTACCAACACTTCAGGGTGGTAGGAAAGTCCTGGCTGGGTACCAAGAGTGCACAAACTGTCTGACGTCGTATTCCAGCATCTTCCCTTGCTACTCAGACAAGGGCTTTGGGCTTTCATAACACAAAAAGAGCTTGGAAGTTGATTAAAGGTAAACAACCTCTTGTCTGGTGGGGGGTGGGGAGCCTGAATTCTCAAATTAGTTTTTGTTCACTTATATCCTGAACCCAAGAAGGACTATCTTATCGGCCGTCATTATAGAAACAGATGACATGAACAAACACATCCACTGAGGAATCGCTGCCTGTCATTCTCTCTGAGTTTGACTTTTCATCGATTTTCTCCATCCACACTATAGCACAGTTTGCACGCACACCCCCTGGTCAGTCAAGGGAGCACCTTGCCACTCTCACGACTTAGGTCCTGTCTTGTTTCCTCCAATAAGCAACTGGACTCAAAAGAACACATGTCAACTTTTCTTTGCAGACACTGGTCTTGGCTTTTGGGTGTTCATGAAATTCTGCCTGAAGTAAAAGCCTCAGCAT
>CABHPP010119748.1:0-16975 GCA_902168425.1 Peromyscus attwateri | reverse complement strand
AGCTCCTGCCTCCAGGTTTCCTGCTCTGCTTGAGTTCCTGTCCTGCCTGACTTCCTTCAATGATGAAGATGATGTAGAAGCAAAAGCCAAATAAACCCTTCCCTCCCCAAGTTACTTTGGTCATGGTATTTCATCACAGCAATAGTAACCCTAACTGGGGCTGGAGAGATGGCTCAGTGGTTAAGAGCACTGATTGTTCTTCTAGAGGACCTGGGTTCGATTCCCAGCACCCACATGGCAGCTCACAACTGTTTGTAACTCCAAGGTCTGACACCCTCACACAGACATACATGCAGTCAAGACACTAATGCACATAACATAAAATAAATAAATTACTTTTTAAAAAATAGTAACCCTAACTAAGACATACAGTTTCCAAACATACTCATGAATCGTGATCTTTGTGGGGATTTCAGTCCAGAGCCGGGCATAGCGAACAGGCACCACAGACTCCTGGGGGTCCCGGTCAACGTGCATGTGGAGCATGAGTCGACAGAAAGAAGCTCGGAGGTCAAAGGGCAGGCTCTCATCAGACACACAGCGAAGGATCAGGTCTACAGACAGCTGTGTTGAAATCTGGTTGATGGCCAGATACTGGCGGTCCAAACACATTCTCGCAAAGAGGTTTAGTTGGTACCTGAAAGTATGAGATGTGTTATCTGAAAGTATGAGATGTGTTACATTATTCCTCTTGCCTCCGTCAAGGCCCTAAACAACGAAGCACAGCCACCTGCTGGCTGTACACATGTGTTCATCAGCACTTATAACACTGAGTCAAACTCTTTCATACTGAACAAATGACAGCAGAGGTCTAACACTCTGTCCCTGTCACCAAGGCTTCTCTCACAGCCAGGATCTCAGTCCTAACATCAAGTGCATCAAACCTGGAATGGACAATGAGTCACAGGAAGACACCTCTCTCCACCTTCCCAGCCTCTGCTGGGGTGAGGGTGGGGAACCTCCAGTATCTACACTGACTTTGTCCCCACCTGGTTCGCAAAGCAAACAGGGTCGGTCCCAATGGTGCTACTACAGGGTTCTCCAGCCTCTAAGATTAAGGGTGCAGCGTCAGTTTGGTTTTGAGAGATATAAAAACCAGCAGACTCCAGATGTTCTGCACACTTCCCTGATTCCCATCAACCTGTCTCGAGAGCTTCTGCCTTGGGTCTTATCTCTTAAATTCAGAACCAGTTAGGTCTTTTTAACTGTTGTTGGTTTTTTCTCTTTGAGGGAGAAGGAGGGCATCCACACACCACACATCACTGTGTAGAGGTCAGAGGGCAGCACTTGGGAGTTGGTTCCCTTCCCCCATTAGTTCCAGGGATCAAATGCAGGTTGTCAGGCTTGCATGACAAGCATTTCTACCCACTGAGCCATCTTGCCAGTCCCCCAGTTAGGTTACTGATCCCAACATACTGACCCCTGGGAACCACTTCTCCTGTTCTTGCAAGTGAACACAGGTGACCTTTCAGAACTACAGACACCTCCACCTCTCCAGCCCCAAAGTGTACATGCTCACAAGATCCCCTCTTAACCCACTGCCACTTCCTGTGAGGCCACCCCGCAACCAGATCTATCTCACCCAGTTCCTCTTCCCCCTCAGTCCACAGTCAAGGTCTTATTGCTGCTCATCTGCCCCTACATCCCATCAGTAACAGGAAGAAACGCCTTCCTGACAAAAGTCCCAAGCTCATCGGAGAATGCAGACAGAATACACATACATTAGCTTCCATTTTGAGATCATTAGGTGGCCTGACCATTTCAGCTCCCCTCTCTGAGTTTTAAATGCCCTCTGACTGTATCTCTAATTCTTAGAAGTTTTCGAAAATCGGCCCCCTGTGAATATTCAATGTGGAGTGTGAGTGCCCCCAGTACCTGTAGTAAGTAAGAACTTCTAGGTCAACTTTGGTGCCTTCCTTGGCTTCCTGGGCGAGGTGCCTGATGGCCTTGCCATGAGGCTCCTTGTTGCTGTCAATCCAGTAAAGCCAAACTTCCTCATCATCAATGTCATCAGGAAGGATGGAGCTCTCCATGGGGTTTTCCACTTGCATGGACACCAGCCTTGAAACCAATGACACACAAAATCTATTAAGAAGCACACATACAGTGGGGGTTATTCCGAAAGACACCTCCATGGGGCAGCTTACTTTGTCTGAATGAGGATGTCTGCATTGCCAGGACTCAGCATGAATTTGCAGATGAGTTCCTGAGTGATGGGGATGGCAGTGCTGTTGGACACACAGAGATCAGACAAATAGTCTAGAAACCTAGGAAGAGAAAAGTGAACATGAAGAAAGAGCATTTTATTTTTATATTTAACAGAATATCTTTTAGTGATTCTTCAACAATTTCATTATTGTAAACAAAGTGTCTTGAGTGTATCCACTCATTAATTTTAAAAAAATGTTTAACTATTCAAGTGTGTGCATGGCTAGACATGGGCTCTGGCCAGCCATGGTATGTGTGGAGGTCAGAGGTAAACTTTCAGTAGTCAGCTCTGTCCTTCCATCTTGAGACAAGGTCTCCTGCTTCTACTGCACTGTGCTGACCAGTCCACAGACTTCTGGCTGACTGTCCACCTCCACCTCCATCTCACTGTGGAGTGCTAGATCACAGAGCCAAGTGTCCCCGCACCCAGCTCCTCTCCTGGAGATCTGGGGACTGAACTTGGGCCATCAGGCTCTTTCACCTACTGCACCATCTCGCCAGCCCAACAAAGCATTTTAATAAAATCACCACAACAAAAACATAATTTGGAATTTAATAAAAGAAGCTTGTTTTGATGCTGTTTTAATATTGTTTCGATGCAGTGTTTTTCTGTGTGCTGTTCATCTACTGCATCATTAAAAGCAAATTAAACAATTCTTTCTGTTACATATAAGCCTTGTGTAGAATGGGTATGTTTACTTCTATTTTTTAGATTATGTTCATCCATTAGCATGTTAGGAAAATCATTTATCTTCCCTCAAGTGAGTGTCTCCAAAACCAGTATGAACAAAAAAGCAAAACCAAATGAGTATGTAACAGGGTTAGGACGCACACTTCGGGAGCGGATGGCTGGTCACAGGACAGGCCCGTCCACCTTCTGGCATTTACTGTTATGGGATTCAGCAGCCAAAGCACAGTGGACATTCTTGGCTGCTCCACACGCACTGCTCCCAGCTAAGGCAGCACAGAGTGAGAAGAGAATGTGCAAACCCTCAGGCCCGGCACCCCCTTTCTGACAGGGGTGCTCACCAGCATGTGGCTTGTCCTTCATCTTCTCCTTCCCAGAGTGCGGGTAAAAGCTCAGTAGCCCCCAAGTGTGGTGGTCACTTGTGTCATCCCAGCACTTGGGAGTCTGAGGCAGGAGGATTGCCTCAAAGGGAAGGTCAACCTGGGCTACATAGTGAGCTCCAGGCCAGCTTGGCCTACAGTTGTCAGAGGCCCTAAGTTCAATTCCCAGTAGCAAAAAAGAAATAGATAATAAGTCATTCACTTAATTTCATTAAAATCTAGATAACAATGCACGACACTTACCTCATGAGAAGGAGCTGCATAATATTTAAATGAGGCACCCATCAGAAGTGCCCAACTTTTTGACACCACAACATGGTGCCGTGGCCCATAAATGTGCTGATCATCATCCAAAGCTCTCCTAGGACACATGTGGCCCACAGATGGCCACTGGGTGAGTCTATGGGAACACATTCTGGGTTTTCTGTGGCTTCCTTTTGCAGCACTGGGGACTAAACCTTGAGCCTCACAGTCTCCCACTGGATTAACTCCTTAACTGTTTTTTAAATTTATTTTTGCTACAGGGCCCTACTAAGTTACCCAAGCAATTCCTAGTCTTGTAATCCTCCTGTCTCAGCCTTCTGAGCAGCTGGGATTACAGGTGTGAAATACATGAATATATTTTGAAAGGCCATATAGAAGTAAATGAGTGCATTTAAATGTCAGTCTAGGGCTGGGGTGCAGTGCAGCAGCCAATCACTTTCCTAGCATGTGTGAGCCTTAGGTTAGATTTCCCCAGCACCAAAAAGACATGTCAACAGTGTCTCCAAAGGGCTCCCATCACCTAAGAAGCAGAAGTAGTTAACACACACCATTATCACAGAAATAAATGCATCGTCTGCCCATCGATAGTCAGTGCTACAGTAAGTGCTCAACTTTTTAAACTTAATTAAAATAAAAAACAATAAAAACTACTCTTCCATCCCCGCCAGAGCAGAGCTTGGCTATGGCCCCACAATCCAGCCAGAGCAGACCTCGGCTCCCGGTTCCTCCTGAGCAGGCTGACGAAGGTCTCAATTTCTTTTGCCGTGATGTGCTTCTCCAGGAGTTTGCGGTTGTTGTGTAACAAGGCTGTAATGGTATCTTCTGCCAAGATATCATAGCCAATCTGGGACTGCATGATGCAGAAGTTCTTAGCGATGTACTCCTGTGGAGAGAGAGAGAGAGAGAGAGAGAGAGAGAGAGAGAGAGAGAGAGAGAGAGAGAGAGACATTAGCACATGCAGGAGCTGCCTGGAAGTGGCAGACCCCCTGGGAGTCAGCAACTTGGAGCAGCTGAGTCAGGAAAATCCAGTGAGAGTTTGTCAGAAGAAAAACAAGTAAATAATGCTTCAATAAAGAGAATTTCTGGAGAAAAGAAAAGGTATCCACTGTCTCATAATTCAAACTGTAACCAAGGGCTAGGGGTGGAGCTTTGTGGGAGATCACTTACCTAGCATGTGAAAGGCTCAATATTCCATCCTCAGTTCCACAAATAACTAATTAATTAATTAAAAGCTATGTCATTAATCATTGTTTTTTTTTTTTTTTTTTTTTTTTTGGTTTTTCGAGACAGGGTTTCTCTGTGTAGCTTTGCGCCTTTTCCTGGAACTCGCTTGGTAGTCCAGGCTGGCCTCGAACTCACAGAGATCCGCCTGCCTCTGCCTCCCGAGTGCTGGGATTAAAGGCGTGCGCCACCAACGCCCGGCTAATCATTGTTTTTTTAAATGGGTACTGACACTCTTGTAAGTGAGCAAAGCAAATCTAAATTTAGTTTTTATGCCTTGGTAACTTAGAATTTCACCAGCCTGCAAGGGGCGCTCTGACTCTCACCAGAAGTTATAACTATCAATTTCCAGTAAAATAATAATAATTTTAAAAAAGCACATGACTGCCTGATGCCTCACTCCTGGAACGTGAGATCGGTGCAGCTGTCTGAAAGTCCTGCATGGACTCCAGGTTTGTTTGTTTGTTTGTTTTCCTCAGACTGACACTAGGATGACCAACAAGATCTTCTCTGATAAATAATATCAAAAACTTAGCACACTTATCCGTAGGGAGCAATCAAAAAGGACCACATAACAGCTCAAGTTGTTAATTAGATCCAACCATGCAATAACTATTTCATGATGACTTCAAAAGTTCTGGGCACCCTGTGGGAGGCTATGAGTGTGGCTGTACATGAGAAAGGTCTCTCTGGAGATCACACCAGGAGACCAAAGAGAGGAGATGAGCAGACAACATGCTTTCCCACGTGGGTGAGTGAAAGGAAACACGAGGAGACAAGAGGCAGCCACAGGTGAGCGGCTGGAAAAACAGTAACATGCAAGCAAGAATGAGGAGGACGGAAGGACAGCAGCCATGGGAGCGCCAGGAGGGGCGTGCCAGGCAATGAGCGGCACCTGCGAAGCTCCTGTGGCACCAGGCACACACACGGTGCACATACACACAGGCAGGGGAAACACTCACAGGCATAAAATAAATAATTTTTAATTGTATAAGAGAGAATCAGCTTGGTTAGGTGATAATTTCTTTACTTAAAAATAGAGTCCTTGTGAGCTGTGGTAAAGGACAAACTGTTATTCTAACAGTGAGAGAGAACACTACTGGGGGTTTCAGTTATGCCCGATTCAGTCTGCTCCTTATTCCGTTTTTTTAATACTTATTATTTGTGTGGGCATGTGCACCACATGCATGCAGTACCCACAGATGCCAGAAGAAGGCGTCAAATATCCTGGAACTGGAGTTACAGGCACTTGTGAGCCCCAATGTGGGTGCTGGGAACTGAACCCAGGCCCTCTGGAAGAGAAGTCAGGGCTCCGAACTGCTGAGCCATCTCTCCAGCCCTGTTCCTTGTCCCTCGTTCTCACTTTCCTACCTCCCAAACCACAATCACTTGTTTTCACATTCTGTGTGTCAGCCACACATCCATAGCACCTTAGAGCTAAGGAATGTAACCCCTTCAGTGATCAAATGTTTTCTCTTCTGGGGGTTTCTCCTTGGGAATGCACCTCTGTTCCTATGATGAGACAATTTATTGATCAGAAAGTGGTTTCTGCCTTGAGCAAAATTTACCGGAACATATCTAGTCCTTGAAAATGATATTGGTTACACAAATCTAATTATAATCTAGGCATCGTTTTTGTGGCCTTTCAGAATGATGTCTTGCTATTGGGTAGCCAATTAACTAAAGTGAAAGTCCTCTGCAGTGTATCACTTTAAAGCTATAGATTGATTTACACACTTTTATGACCATCAGAATCATACTCTGGTGTGAGGCAAGCTTCCAAGATGTTGATAAATAATTAAACGAAATTACAGGTGCTACTGAGTTCTCTAAGTAGTAATAAACCCAAATACAACATTAAAGACCTGGGTTACCACTAAATCACACATGAACTCTTTATTAGTGTGTTAAATGCAAGTGGAAACAATGGAAAATTAGATAATCAAAGCAAAAAGTAAAGCTTTTCTGCCTACATTTTAAAATCTTTTCCCATAAACCATCAGAAAGCTCTTTGTAGTAGTTGAAGAAATAGCTTACTGTGGTTCATAGTTCAAGGGATACAGTTCGCTGTGGTCAGGAAGCCAGGGCAGAAGGAGATAAGCTGGCCACATAGGACTCAGTCAGGAAGTAGGGGACGCTGGTGCTCAGCTCACTTTCTCCATTTTATTTAGTCCAGGGCCCAGCTCATGGGATGGTGCTGCCCACATTCAAGGTCTTCCATCTTCAGTTAAGACCTAGAAACACCCTCACAGACATGCCCTGAGGTGAGTCTCTTCAGTGATGTTACTCAGGTCCAGCTTGAGAGAAGACCATCTTTACACTGCCTCTTGTTTAATGCAAAGCATTCTTAGTCTTTATTTTTGACAGTTTCACACGTGTATATAGTATACTGTGATCATATGTGCCCTCCATTACCCTCTCTAATTTGCCTCTCACTCCTGCAGACCCCTGTTCTTCTGTTGAAGAATATTATTTTAAGATGTGTTACATTTGTTTGTGTTGTGGAACATTTGTTTTAACGATGCAAAGATGTGTTGCATCCTTTTATGTTGCATTTGTTTAACTCTGTGAAGCTGTGTTACCGTGCCTGTCTAAAATACCTGATTGGTCTGATAAAGATCTGAACAGCCAATAGCAAGGCAGGAGAAAGGATAGGTGGGGCTGGCAGGCAGAGAAGATAAACAGGAGAAATCTGGGAGAAAAAGAGAAAAGATTGAGGAACAAGAGATGAAGGAGGAGGACTTCAGGGGCCAGCCGCCCAGCCGCCCAACCACCCAGCCACACAGCCACACAGCCAGACATGGGGTAAGAGTGAAAGTAAGATATACAGAAGAAAGAGAAAGGCAAAAGCCCAGAGGCAAAAGGAAGATGGGATAATTTAAGTTAAGAAGAGCTGGCTAGAAACAAGCCAAAGCATTTACAATTAAGAATAAGCCTCCACCAGGTAGTGATGGCACATGCCTTACATCCCAGCACTTGAGAGGCAGAGGCATTCGGGTCTCTGAGTTTAAGGCCAGCCTGGTCTACAGAGGGTGTTCCAAGATAGCCAGAGCTGCACAGAGAAACCCTGTCTCAAAAAACCAAAATAAATAGATAAACAAATACAAGAATAAGCCTCCATGTGTGTTTAATTTGGGAGCTGGGAGGTGGCCCACAAAGAGCAAAAACAACCAAGAACATTTTGGCATTCCAACATGGGGCCATAGAAAGCTGAACATCTTCCTCCCAATTAGGCCTGTCTTTTTTTTTGTTTGTTTGTTTTTTGTTTGTTTTTTTTAAAGATTTATTTATTTATTATATATACAGTGTTCTGCCTGCATGTGTCCTTGCAAGCCAGAAGAGGGCACCAGATCTCATTACAAATGGTTGTGAGCCACCATGTGGTTGCTGGGAATTGAACTCAGGACCTCTGGAAGAGCAGTCAGTGCTCTTAACCACTGATTCATCTCTCCGGTTCCTCTTTTTTTTTTTTTTTTTTGGTTTGGTTTGGTTTGGTTTGGTTTGGTTTGAGACAGGGTTTCTCTGTGGAGGCCTGTCTCTTTGTATGCGCTGGCTGTAGGCAGGTAGCCACAGCTGCTGTGTGCTCATGAATTCAACATCATGTCCTATGCAGAAGACAGCAGTTCTCAGGACTCCTATACCGGCCTCTAGCTCTTACAACCTTCCCACCCCTGTTCTGAAATGGTCCCTGGGTCTTTGGGGATGATAGAGATGACCCCATTTGGGCCTGAGCAAATGCAAACATATTTAATTCAACAGAAAAAAAAAAAGAGGTTCCAGCCATGGCTTAGAGTCAGTGAGATTCTGCAGGGACTTGACTCTCAGTAAGCACCCAGGAGTCCTTGTTTCTTGGTCAGATCAGTGACTTAGCTCTTGAGAGGAGGGGAGGGGAGGGGAGAGGAGCTGAGAAGAAGGAAGGAGAAGATCACCCACAGTGGCACACTGCAGGGAATCTAGAGAGCATGTAAATATCTACCCAGGCAGGTGACTGTATGTGTGCATGTATGTGAACGTGCTCAAATGTGTTTGCTTGGCAGGAAAATGAGTGTTTTCAGGGCAGACCCCCACCCTGTGCTCTGAGCACCAGGTGCCAGATGTGTGCCAGCCACTGTCTTATGCTGTCACCACCACAAAGTCACCTGCTGCTAGGCCTTCCTTGCCATGATGCCCTCAAACTGAGCCCAGGTAAACAACAGCTCCCTTCTGTGGCTCCTTGACAAGCTTTGATCACAGCTACAAGAAAAGGCACTAGTTCAGGGGGCCCAAGAAGAGGAGTGGAGAGGAGTGAAACCAGCCTGCCCAGCTGCCTCTCCACTGACCCTGTGCTCAGCCAGGCAGGTGCTGTGCAGGATGTCTCCAGGGCTACATCCCCGAATGCCTGAAGTCTCTTAGCGTTCTGGATCTACGTCCCTACCCGGGGAGACAGGAACGCCACTCTCTACACTGCCATCCTACTGGAATGTGGTGAAACTGGAAGTATGACCCCAGAGGCAGCATTTCAACCAGAAAGAACTAGGTTCATCACCAAGATGTAGTAGAGATGCCTATTATATATTATATGGCATGTACCTAAATACATGATATGCTTAAGGGCCTGTTTAAACTGTCAGTTCGCTCCTGTTTCTTGACATATTATTTATTATCTAGCTAATCTGTCTACATATTCTTTTTGGACCTTTCTTAATCTCGAAGTTGAATTCCAAACCCAACATATTTTAACACATTCTTCATGAAGAAAAAAAATGTTTTCTTGCCAAAACACTTTCAAGCTCTCAGGAGATAACTCAAAACCTGGGTTTACACACTGGGTCCATTCTTAAAACTACAGCCTGGCAGCTGAGGGTATAGCCAAGTTTGTTCCCAAATGCAAAAAAAAAAAAAAAAAAAAAATAAAAAAAAAAAAAACCACTATAAGTTTGAGTGTCTCCCTTGGCTTCTCGGTCTCTGTCCCTTATCTTAACTCAATACTATTTAAACTGAGTTGATTTGTGAAAACCGTTAAGCTTGAAACAAAGTGAGTGCATGCTGAGTGTTGCTCGCTTGCCTCTAACACCGTCCACCTCCTCCTCAGTCACCTTGAGCCCTGAATCTCAGGTCCTTCCTCCCAGTCCTCTCTCAAGCCATATGCTCGCATGAACTAAACTCAGCAATTGGTGGCACACACCTTTAATCCCAGCGCTTGAGATGCAGAGGCAGGCAGAACTCTGAGTTCAAGGCCAGCCTAGTCTACAGAGCAAGTTCTAGGCTACACAGAGAAACACTGCTCAAAAGAACAAACAACAACAACAAAAAAGAACAAAAACCACCAGCTCTACATAGATCCTTCTACTAGATAAGAAATACATGAATAAAATGCCAGGTGATCAATAATGTAGCTTTATGTCAAACATTTGCATTATTAAACCCAATGCAAAATATTACAGATTTTTAAAGACTGTATTTTGTGTGTGTTTGTGTTTTGCCTGCATGTATGTATATACACCCATGTGGCTTCAGTGCCAACAAAGGCCAGAAGAAAGGGACATTGGATCCCCCGGGCCTGGAGTTACAGCAGGACATTAAACTGCCTGTGAGTGCTGAGAATTGAACCCAGGTCCTCTAGAAGAGAAGCCAGTGTGCTTACCACTGAGACATCTCTCTAGACTCTATTACATATTTTTAAGACAAAGTGAGACTTGAAATAATTTCACTAGCAGATTACTATGGTGATATTTTATTTGTACTAAAATGTGATTTGTATGTTAATAAATAAAGTTGCCTGGGGGTCAGAGCTATTAGAGCCATAGCAAAAGCTGGGTGGTGGTGGTGGTGGTGGTGGTGGTGGTGGTGCACACCTTTAATCCCAGCACTTGGTAGGCAGAGCTAGGTAGATCTCTGTGTGGTCAAGGATACAGCCAGCATTGGAGACACACCTTTAATCTCAATACCAACCAGAGAAGACCTGGAGGTCTGTACAGACAGGCAGTGACAAGGAGGTCATGTGGGTGGGTTTACAACCAATGAGAGGGCAGAACAGAAAGTCTATATAAAGACAAACACACAGGAAATAGGTCTCTCTTGGCTGAAGAGGATCGCTGAAGCAGGAAGGGTAAGGCTCTTAGCTCTGACCTCTTAGGCTTTTATCTTTACATTGGCTCTGTGTTTCTTATTTAATAAGACGGTTACTTCTACAGATTACAGCTTTTGGTTAATCCCTAGACCAACACAAGCCACGCCCGTCTTCCACAGCTCAGGCTACCCTAGGACCATGGCGGCCTTTCCAAAATCCTCACTCTTTGGTCCTACCCAGTTGCATAGACATACTCATCTGAACACTTGGTCCCCAGCAGGGGGTCAGAGTTGTGGAAGGCTGAACCTTCAGGTAGAGCCTCCCTGGAGGAAGTGGGTCACTAGGGGTGGGCCTTGAGGTTTTATAACCCAATCTCTTAGTTCTAGCTTCCTGTTCTGCCAAGAGGCCAGGGGTTGCTATGTGCTTTCCCCTCCATAATAGTCTGAACACCTTCAAATTGTGGGTCCAAAGAAGCCCTCGAGTTTCTTCTTGTCAGGAATTTGGTCACAGGGAAGAAAAGTATCCAATCCAATTACTCTGTCTACATAAAACACCTGTTCCCCTACAGTCATGCAGATGGCTCCCACTCCCCACCACTCTCCAGAGCTCCCCAACCCCTGAGCATGTCATTCCTCTGCACACCCCACCCCATACCTCCCCTCAGACCCTTCTGTTTCAGGTGCATGTTGGATCTTGGCCAAAAGAGATATCTTAGTAGGTGTGCTCGTAGCAAGGCTCCACCTCCCAAGAACCTGTTCAGCAGACGCCGGGACCATGCACAGGTATGCAGCAGCATCCCTGCAAGTCTAACACTTAAGAACAAGCACCTGTTCAGCTCAACTGTCCTTACAAATGGTTCTCTGAGCTGCTTGCATAAAGCCGGTTCTTGCAAAGTCCAACTTCCGCCTCCTCAGTCTACACTTAACAGCAGCCAGCGCCTCTGGTGCTCAGGCTTGGGACCCACCTGGTTCTTCCTGTAGTCCTGCTGTGAATGCCTCAGCACGCGGTAGCAGAGCCGCAGCACGTACTTGTAGGGGGCATAGCGCTGGTCACCCAGGTCCTCCAGCCTCAGCATCGAGCCTTCTCCTGCCTTCTCCTTGAAAGGCGCTTTGAGGATCCCAAACACCTAGAAGAATAAGAAGATCCTTCTGCTTTGATGGACACATGTGCATGCTTTGCAACCTATTTGCAATTTTAACAAATAACATAGACTTAAAAGCACTGTAGAAATATGTGAGTGAAATTAGTGCAAAGGTGGAAGGTACTTAATGGTTGTTAGTCCTGAATAATAAATAACACACTGTCAAACCAAAAATCCACTGCTTACAAGAGTAACCAAAGTCAGCAAGTCCACTACATCAGTGACATGATTAATTTTATTTAGATATTGTATTTCATTAAGATGGGAAATATGAAGGTGTTTGTATCAAGCTACATGGATATATTCAGATGAATTAAATGTATTTTCTATATGTTTTTATTATTCTGTTATTTTTCTGTAATTTTCCCAAATCAAAATAATATAAAAAAAAATGCTTACTTTTTACCTGAAACTTACATCAGGTAACGGCTTCCAAATGTCATTCTCACCTCATTTTAGGCAAAAGGAAATAACTCCAAACACATAGGCACCTAACAACAGAGATTCTAAATATATAAAACTCTTTCTCAGAGTTCATCCACTGTTCACAGTATGCAGGTAAGTGGCCGTGGGAATGAATGCATCAACATTGAAGTCTTAACAAGGAGCCACAGAAGCAATCAGGAAGACACTCCCCACCCCTGCATCCCCACCCCCATTCCCAGGTAGCCACATTCTTGCCTTCTGGAGAGGAACCAGCAAGCTAAGTTCTCTGTGGAGGGACATGAGATCAAGGCCATGAGCCTCAAAACAAGAATTCAAAATGGAAAGGAATTGTCCCTTGGAGTTCATGAAATATGACAGTGTGGTTCTTTGAGGCTTTTGTGTTCTCAAAGAAGTTTCTTTTTGCAACAGGTGGAGACTTACAGAGATCCACAGATGGTCAAAATATAGACAAAGTCCCTGAGGCCCAAGTCTAATGAATACATCTGCACACACCCTACATCTACGTCTCAGAAAGTCATGGAAGAGGAGGTGGAAAGATGGCAGGGCCAGAGGGACACCCGCTGAGAGAGTGGCTTCTGTGTGCCGGGGACCTGCACCTGTGAACACTAAACAACACAGTTGCCTCCCAGTGGCCAACACTGGACACAAATGAGCAATGCTGAATGGACTCAGCAGGTTGTATATACATGTGTATGTGTACACATATCATAACAATAAGGGAGAGATCGTGAGTTTGGAGGAGAGAGAAGCTGGAGGGGGAGAGTGGGTCAGACATGATAAATGCAGTCAGTGTTTATGTGTGGAGTTCTTAAAAATAAAATTATTTTTAAAAAGAATTTTATGTTCCCTAAACCTTTAATTTTATATTTATATTATGAGATAAAAGGTTGGATATATCAGTTAATATATTCATAATTCACTCAAGGTCCTAAAATTCCCTGAAATCAAATGCTTTCTAAAAATAATTTACTGACAACAGAAAGACTTTGTCCCTTAGGCCTATGTGCTTTACTTTATTTCAGATAGGCACTGTTTTCAGACAATCTATAGATATCGGCTGACAATGTATCTTCAGTTTTCCTTTCCAAACTCAGCACAGTGTGTTAATGTTAATTATTAATTAATGTCATGATTTTTGTGTTAAGTGTCCATATGTGGTTAATACAAAAGCTAGTTATTTTAAGAAGCAAGTAAAACAATAAAAAGAACATGTAACTGCAGGAATGCTTAGGTTACTAGAAAGCAAATTAATTTACTGGTATGTTATGCACTTCAGAGTTCTGTACTAAACTGCTATGCCTTCCTAGAGCAGACGGAAGCATGTGGCAAGGTTCCAGAGTCACCTGAAAATTTGTTTCTTGAGATGCTCTGACCACACCAGGTATTTTGGAGATCTGTGGTGGGTACCTCTGAACTAGCCTCAAATGGTCCCTAATTTGTGCCATCTATGTCCCTGTGGAATTCTCTCTCTGCTTCTACCCAATCACACAGAACTGATGGATATGGGATCTATAGTAATGTTTTTAAAACTCCATGGCTGCGTCTAGATGCCCTCTCTCTTCTCTGAAATCCCTCACTTTTAAGTGAAATGTCTTAGTTTGGAGGTTGAAGCCCATCATAGAGAGGAAGGCACAGCGGGAGCTCCAGACAGCTGCTTTCTCTGTGTCCACAGCCAAGAGCAGAGAGCAAAGAGTGTGGTGTTCAGATCTTTCTCCATTTCCTGCAGTCTGGAATCTCTACCAGGGGATCAGCCTGGCTACAGTTAATGAGTCTTCCTACAAACTAACCTAATCAGGACAATCCCTTACAGGCTCAGCAGCCCATCTCTCAGTGATTCTCCAGCCGTCAAGCTGCAGCTAACACTAATCATCACTGGAAGCCAACACTAACCATCACCAGAAACCAACACTAACCATCACCAGAAGCTAATACTCACCACCATCACTGGAGGAAATGCTTTGTCTTGAGGCAGACTTTACCAAATTCTATGAGCCAGCTAGGAAGTGGATCTCCTCTCAGTCCACTCTGGAGATGACAGTAGCCATGCTGAACACCTTGACAGTCCCTCTGAGAATGCCCCTGAGCAAACACCACCCACAGACACCGCCTTCACATTTAAAACTCACAGAAACTGAAATAAGTGTCGAGGTGTCACTTGTTACACAGCAAGGCATGACTGATACTGTAACTCAAAACATAAAATACGCAAATTTCGTTCATGAAGCCACTCACCTGTGCCAGGATGTTTTGTTCCCTCATTAGTTTTTGCCGTTCCCGATTTGGCTTGGTGATGACCACATCCAGAACATCCTGTCCATTGTTAGTCACATCTGCCACAAAGAAGATGAGGTCTTCCAACAACTTAGTTACAAACCTATCCCAAAGAAAAGATTGTGACAATTTTGGACTATTAAAAATTAAGTCTGAGAAACACTAAGAAAGTTAAACTATTTTTAAGAAAACATATTTAATCAACAAAATATAATATCTAATGCAATTGCTACTTATTTTGACAATATTTCCTGTCTAGTTCCTCCTACCCTCCATTCCAATTCCAACTCTAATCAAATATTGCAAATGGTTAATAAATAAAATCCTGTGAGTCTCAAGAAGAAATGGGCTTGGAAGATGATGGCAGAGCTGTGACTGAATGTTCCCAAACATTGTTCCTGAAGCAAACCACACAACCGTGACTGGATGTCCCCAAACATTGTTCTTGACGCAAACCTCTGGCAACAGGTAACATCAGCAGGCTAAAGTGAGACTGACTCTGAATGAGTCTCTGCTCAATGGACATTTAGCTTGAACATAAATATTTTTTCTTGCTGATTTCGTAACTAGAATTAGGTGTTTGGACATGAAAAACAAAAGGCTCAGTTGTGTTGTGACTCTAGATTACTCTTAAAAACAGTAACCGTTAATGAAATAATGAGCAGAACATTAATTTTTTTTTTTTTACTTTTTATTTTATCATATAAATATCTATGTGGGTGTTTAGCCCAAGGAGGCCAGAAGAGGGCTGAGCTGGAGTTACATACAGATGATTGTGAGATGCCATGTGGGTGCTGGGAACTGAACCTTGGTCCTTTGGGAGAACAGCCAGTGCTTTTAACCACTGAGCCATCTCCAGCTCAAGAACATTAAGTCTTGATGGAGGGTCACTACACATTATCCCTAATGTATAGAGGTGTCTTTGGTGATGATGAAGATGATAGCCAAAGACACCAAGCTTCTTGTTCACTCGTTTACTTCAAGAAAAA
Source organism: Peromyscus attwateri (assembly GCA_902168425.1). Classification (NCBI taxonomy): domain Eukaryota; kingdom Metazoa; phylum Chordata; class Mammalia; order Rodentia; family Cricetidae; genus Peromyscus; species Peromyscus attwateri. The sequence goes on along the minus strand of CABHPP010119748.1, from coordinate 1,317 downwards.
ACAAAACAAACAATAACAAAACCACCTGGTGGTTGTTGTCAGCTAAACTCAAACTTCATAACTCATGCAATCTTACTAATTTTTTCTAATAAACGATTTCCTCTGTGACTTAGTTTAAAGCAATTCCTCCAAATTCAAACAGTCTACCCTGCCTGGAGGGAGAAGGGGACTCATGAGACTGAGAAAGTAACACAAAACTTCACATGTCTGGGAAGCTGAGACCTTCAAGATTCACAAGACTGCTGCCAGGGTTCTAGGACTGTGGGGGATGCTGGGAAGAGAGGCTGTGGGGCTCATGGAGCTGCCTACAGGGAGTTCCCATGCAGCTGCATGAGTCATCATCCCTGCTGGGGTGGCTCTCCTGATGCAGCTGCTTCTGAATCACCCCTCATCCACATCCCAATTATTAGCTCTTCAACTGAGACCTGGCTGGCATCATTATTTTGGTCTGACATAGGTTCCCTATCTGAGGTGAGTAGCTGTCTGCTCACATACCCCTAAGAAAAGCCATGCAACAGACTTCCTGTCAGATGTAGCAAAGTTGGATAAGATATATATTATGTATTTTAAAGGACACACACCTGAAAATATAAAAGGCCACATGGGTCAAGAACAAAGTAAGAATAACTCAGTCAAGAGTAAGCTAATATAGTGGTGCTAGAGGGATGTGGGAGGGGCCAAATGGAAGCTTTGGAGGAACTGATGGAGAAGGGCCCCTCTTGCAGAAATCCCCAAAGCTCTGGAGCCCTGTGTGGGCTGCAGCAAGGCAGATGCCAAGAGGACAGGAAGCACATAGACGGAGCTGTCTGCCTGTGGTCACGATGGCTCACATGCCTCACCTCAGCACAGGGTATGAGTTCTCACTCTCAACACCACCCCTCATCCTGGACTGGTGGAGAGGAGTCAGGTGGAGGCCATGCCAGCAGATAGAAAATGAATGAGCACAGAGAGAAAAAGCAATAATGTTCCACCCAAGGAAAGTCCACATAATTAAACTGCAAAACACACAGAAAACTGACATTAGGAAAGACAGCCATCATGCTAAAAAATCAGAAAGCTGATTCATCGCTAATAAGATTCAAATGACAAAGTCATTCCTAAGTGACATTTAAATGAGTGTGTTGTCAGTCTTCAACAGATAGAGAAAGAACTTACCACAAAATATACATACAATTTAAAATAGTAGATATGAATGAAGAGTAGGTGGATAGGCAAAGACAGCAGAAATCTGAGAAATAAAAAGTATACATATAATCACCTAATAAAAGTCCAGGTTATAAGAAAAATTAGCAGTCATAAGAGTATCGAAAGGATACA
>CABHPP010119747.1:0-11614 GCA_902168425.1 Peromyscus attwateri | reverse complement strand
AACTTAGATAGGAACTCACCTGGTTCAGAGGTGATGCTTCTCAGCCTCCTGTGCCCCTGATGATGCTGGCCCTGGCCTCCAATGCCTCATATCATTCCAGTGACCTACAACAAGTTTAAGCCGTTATTCTCAGTCAGTGAGGACTGCAGTTAAAGACATTAAAGACAAAGCCTTTAGTTTGGGAATTTGGATTCTTGTTTTGAAATTTTAAAACAGAAATATAGTAGATATTTTGCCCTTTTTCCTACTTTAACGATGAATCGAACTTTATATTAATAATTAAACAAGAAATTACCATTATGTTCCTCTTCCTACTGATTTTGTTTCAGATTCCAATATAGTGTTTTCAAAAGTGCTTCATGTTAGTGTTGGACTTTCTGGAAATGTCACAGGCCATCTCTGCCACAGCGTGAAGAACACAAACCTATTAGAAAAAAAAAAAAAAAAAAAAAAAAACATCTTTTCAAACTGCACCATAACAGACTGCAACATCTCATTAGTGAAATTTACTGTCAGGATTATTTATCATTTTCAATGCATCCTTAAGGATCTAATATTAAATCTTCAACTACTGATTCTATGGAAGGATGGTTTAGTAAGACCTTATCATTGGTTCAAGCAGTACATTTCAGTTTCCCAGAATTTACTGAATACTTACTGTGATCCGGGATCTGTATTAGATGTGAAGAGATAAAAGAACGAGAAAGAGGAAACAAATAGAAAAGAGAAGTAAGAAACTGTTTTTTTCCTGAAACAATTGATCTAGTTCAGGTTGTCAACTGATTTAATAGATATGGAAAAGTCTTTCCATCCACCCAATTTCTGTTAATTTCAATCCGAAGCTGATCTACTTCAAGGATTCAGGAATGACTAAATTATAAAGGATTTGTTCTGGGCAATATCTGTTATTGTGTTCTTATCAGGTAACTTTTTGACTTTTCCCATGATGGGCCTTACACAGTTCAAAGTCCAGACTATATTCAACTATTAATGTAAAGTGAATATTTACTTGGATATTTTAATTCAACTCTTAATAATTTATGATTATTCATAATTAGTCTTTGGAAAAATAATGGTATGCTTTGTTCCTAAAGAAGTAAAACTGAAAAGTCACCTGTTTGCTTTTGTGGCAGTATTAATTGTATATTTTTAAATATATGCAAGCAAAGACAACAAGGGCAATGTTACAATTCTGATTCTTCATAGTGCTTAAAAATCAGAATGTTTTTGTATCCCTTTGTAGAAATCAATTAGCATATTTGCTGTGCTGGGGCCTCAAGAGACATTCCTTTTTCATAGACTAGTTCCTCATGGGATTGTTTTCAAAATCCTACAATTTAAATGTTACTTAAAAAAAGAAGAAAGCATTGTAGACCCTGTTTTCACAAGAGTTTGATATTTAACACAGCCACTTACTGGGGGAATTTTTTTCCAGTTTTGAAAGGATTTGTGTTTTAGATTAACTGATCATTTGTCATTGAATGTTTATATGACTTTGTATCTGCCACTCTGGAAGGGCACCTTTTGGAGAGCAGAAGAAAGATCCAGTCAGTATGAAGTAGGTCCTGATCAAGCTGCCACACCACCTTGAAATTGTTTTGGAGATCAGATGTCAAAACTAAAATTGGAAGTAAAATGTTAGTTTCCTACAGAATGGCAGGTTCTTTCCTCTCAGAAAATTACTTTCATTTTCCTTCCTCAAATAATAACACACAAAATATATTCTATTCAAATTGGCATTTCTTCAGATTTGCTTGAAGTTAGACAACTGAAAACTTCATCTTATGGAACATTTAGATGGCAACCAGCTATTTCTGCCTTTGGAGACAGACCTGGAAGAGTGTTTGTCTCCAGATGGAGGGTCTTAGGAAGTGTCTTGGGACAGAGGATCCTATTACTTTAAAACTATCACTAAACGCTAACATAATGTCTGTTTACTGTCTTCACTGCTATCATTCTTGGGTATTAATCTAAGTAATTACTGTAATGAATTGTAGCTTCTTACATAATTAGTGTACATCACTTCTTTTCTTTTTTGTGACATTTCTAAAATCTTGCATGAATAAAAATAATCTGAATGAAGAGCTTTGAATCTTCTTGGTTATTATTTGTAAAATGGTAATAAGCAGTGATTCGGTGTCATTTCTTTTAGAAGAAAATGAAATACCAGGTGAAGGAACTAGCATTTTTTCTGATACAAAGTAGGCATTTATTATCTGCAGATTTTGATTTTAATATGCTGGCTTGCAGTCATTGTGAGGTAAAGATGCAGATTGTAGTGTTTGATAAGTTTGGGTAAATAATTATTTGCTTAGGAAATAAGAACAACATATTAACATTATTTTTTTAAAAAAAAATCAGTGTATCTTTTACTACCTTCTAGATGAAGCTTCCTAGCTATACAATATGGAATTTTAAAACACTGAAAAATATGGCACAGCAATATTGATATTAATCCACTTTAAAAGATTCTAGATTAATATCAAATATGAAAATAGAATTGACTGGACACTGTTTAATTCTGCTTTGTAGGCAGATGATGGAAAATTTGAAGTTCCTGGCTTTCGCCAGACAAAGTTTATGTGGCCGGTGACATGATACAGACTGAGGGGGAAGGAGGGCAGTTAAACTGCTGAGAGCCAAGGTCTATGGTACGCTAAGGATTAATCACCTAGCACTTCCTGGTATTACTGTGGATACAGCATACGGCAGGTGCTGTTTTATTTTTCGAAAGACCCATATTTCATAAAAAACATAAAGAATGGATGAGTTTTCTGGCTAACCTGCCACAAAAAATGACAATTGTAATTAACATGGCAGAGAAAAAAAAAAGAAAACACTTGTAGGTGTCTGTTTCTCTTCATCATTCAGTATTGGTTCCTTGGATATGCAGGAATGCAGTCCATAACTTACCCCATGTCAATTTATTTTCGTTGCATTAAGACTCAGTTGACACCAATAATCTGTTCATCATAAAAGCTTCATTGGCTTAAAAGGTTCCAAATGACATAATAGAGCACAGGGTGCTTTAGTAGAGACTGCTGAGAAAATGAAATTTATGTTTGCCACTTTTGTTCTAGTCCCAAGTAAGACAGATGTATATATAAAACACTAACATTTTTTATTATTTCTATGTCTGTTATTGATCCTAATCTTCATATCTAATTTCAAAATAGTTACATGTAGGTGAAGGAAATAGAGGATACATTTCTTAGAGTTTGGCAAGCACACATACACAAAGTCAAATTCATTTACATAGCACTAGGTTTTGTTGACATGATTCAATCCATGCTAATCAACAGAACTTCATACGTTTATGTACAACCACAGCAAGAAGTTAATTCTTTCATCAGTAGTTACTGAGCACCCATATCTTCCAATAAGAAACATGTAGATATCAGTAAAAAGGTATTTTAAAATAATCTCTCCTTCTGATGTCTTTGCTTAGTTTGTGTAAAATTCTCAATTTTTGTTGCTAAGAAAAACATGGATCCTTCTTACATTGCATCTCCCTTTCTAGGTACACAAAATATCATGAAAGATATTAACGAATCATAAGCTATAATTGAATCTTATGTTGTGAACTTTCAATATTTTTCTCTTATGCTTTGAGCATAATTGGTCATTAAATTGTTTTTAGTAAAGCATATTGAAGCCACGTGGTCCATGTAGACTTGTTTAGGTATACATGTTCACAGTTTAAAGCAACAGAAATCAGGTATGAATGAATTCACCATTTTGATAAATGCACATAACTTTCATTTGAATGCTAGCTAAATATGAAGCACATGTGTTAGGGCAACTGATTCCTTTGTACCTCCAGATAACTGCTCAGCCATTATTTTGTGTTTCTGCTACTATATTTAAGAATCTGCTAATTCTTCCACTTCTTATCTTTTAGGAAATAAATGATGTGGATGTCCAGGAACTTGTCAGAAGGTCCATTGGAAGGTTAACAATTATTCGGCAGACATTTCCAGTCCCCCAGAATATAAGTCAGCGCTGTTTCCGTGGCAACCATCGAATCTCTTCAACACTGTGTGATCCCAAGGATCCCTTCGCACAGAATATGGAGGTGTGTTTTAAAGGGCGGGGTGTCTCCCAGGGAGCATCTTTAGGGGCCTGAGATGACATCTCTGAGTGACACTAGACAGGAATGGCATGCATTATTGTTCTTGGGCACGTTCCCTCCCCTGGCATCTAAGTGCCTTTGGCTGGGACGGCAAAGAGCCTTTGTCTTTGATCCCTTTGATCTTATTGTTGAAAATAATGCCCACTTTCTTAATAAGAATACAATAAGGAAATCTTACTTCCTTCTAAGTAAGCAGATACAGGGCATTTCCTAGAGAGGGAACTGTGATTGACACCCATGCTGCACTTCAAAGTATTAAGTGAATAGAATTGCTTGAACACCGTGCAATAAAAGACGTAGATATTTATTCTCTTTTAAAAGAATCTCTAGATTGAAGAACTTCAACTTTAAAAAAAGAAAAAAGAAAGAAAGCTTATTTAAAATTCAAAGAGTGCTGTGGTGCTGTGTGCCCATAGCCAACTCACACGAGAGACAGTGATACCTTCACTCTCCCAAATACAGAAAGAATTTCAAAATAAACACAATTTTCTGAATCGGAAACTAGAGAGCACCAAGTTCTCGAAATTACTCAGACTCCTGTCCTTTGGACAACTCACTCCTAGGAGCCTATTTCTCTTCTTTTTGAAGGAAAATCCTAGCAGACACCTTTCTCTTGTCCCAGAGATCTCAATCTGTCAATTGGAAGCTGGTGTTAGAGAAAGCAGGTCCGAGCAGCAGGGGGCCTGGAGAAGTTCTCCAGCTGAACAAAAGACAGGAGGAAGAAAGAATCAATATGACACACTCACTTACACGTGGTCAGTAGAGGGCTTCACAGAAAAAAAAACTTTCATGATACAGCGGTCCCTATGTGTATGTACTACAGAAAGGCTGTGTTACCATTGAAAATATTTAAAGGGTGGTGCTAGATCTCAGCAAAGATTAGTCACCATCAATTTTGCAAATCAGGAAAATATCAAATATCCCAGAAATGTAATCCTTTAAAATGTTTAGTATAGAAAATATTTTACTACCTAGAAGTGTTTGAACTATGTGGAAATACAACCCTAGAAAACTAATTTATCTCCTGTAATAGTTCATAAGGTAATTTTGTAAAACCACATTTTTGATAGCTAAGTTCACAGCCCCCCTTCACTCACAGGTGATTTAGAAGATTGCCGTTTACCCTAGCGTTTCCTCATATTTCCTGGTGTTAAGCCTGTGGTACCAGTATTGTTGTCCTATTCCATTTGCTGTTCCTTGCTGGATTTTAAGGGAGGGTAGCTTTAGCCTCTTCCAGATAAGCTACTCTGAAGCCTCAACATGCCTGTCTAAATGTTAGTCCCATTGATAATTTACATTTATGCCGGGCAGTGGTGGTGTACGCCTTTAATCCCAGCACTCGGGAGGCAGAGGCAGGCGGATCTCTGTGAGTTCGAGGCCAGCCTGATCTACCAAGTGAGTTCCAGAAAAGGCGCAAAGCTACACAGAGAAACCCTGTCTCAAAAAACCAAAAAAAAAAAATTTACATTTGTGATGGATTCTTTGCATCATAACTGATTATGAGCATAATTGGTTTGAAAATAGTAGGAACGAAATATAAAATCATTTAGAAAATTATGAAATATTAAAAGCTGTTCTTGTCCAAAGAAGTAGCAGGAAATATAAACTGCACTTAAGAACCGTCGTCGGCTGCCTTTTGTGGAAAGCAGAAAGCATTAAGGTGCATTTGCCTAACAGTATAACCCTTAGTTTAGTTAACCTCAGAACAAGTATCTCTCTTTCTCGGTCCCTACACTTAGTGGATGGATAGACAGGGGTTGTAGAGACCCACCACTCCACCTTACACCTTTCTTCATTTTGCTCTTAAATCTACAGGTGGAAGAGAACAAAACAATTAAGGTTTATTTTTTTAAAGAAATTGTTACATATTAACTTACTTCTTATGTATGACAGAATTATACTAAATATTTGCTAGGTGAAAAGGAAAACTGACAGAAACGTTTGAAGTTTATTTTTGTGGGGTATATTTTGGTTTTTGGTTTTTGTTATTCTTCTCTCATACAATACATCCCAACTGCAGTTTCCCCTCCCTTTTTTATGGCAAGATTTACATAATTAAGAATATGAATTCAGAGCTCTTGAGTTTAAAGCTTTTCACTACAAACAGAGGACTCGGTACTCAGCCCTTCCTAGGTTCTCACTGGCTGATGGTGGTGAGCTCCTTAGGAAAAGAGGCATACTCAGTTCAGCTCTGTGAAGCGATGCAGGTGAGTGGGACCACAGATCGACTTTTATCTCAGCATCTGCGGTGTCCAGGTAAAAATGGTGCCTAAGAGGACAAGTATGCAAATAGGGCCCAGGTGCTCGCTAAAGCCAGAAATTGAATTCTCCGTCATGCTCACCTATGTGCTGAGAGAGTGAGGAACCATGGGCCTGTGCAGTGGTCTCCTAGCTATTAACTTTTAAATGTATTTAAAAGGGGTAGACAGGTTTGGGAAGCACTGAAGACACATCCCATAAACCTTAAATTAGTAATCAAAAACCGAATAATCCAGGATTAGCTGAAGTTGCACAATAGGGAACAATGACAATGTGAACGATGGAGTTTGAGAGAAGCAGCCTTTCCTGCATGCTGAGGCTTTGTTAGATTAGGTGCTAATGAAGAGAAAAAAGAAGGCTCCCTGTATTTTTCCAAGAGAAACTGTCTTCCGGTTGACAGTGTTAAGGCTGTGAATGCAATTTAGAAATAGAAAGCTGGCTTTGCACAAGCAGAAGTCATTATAAAAAGTACTTCAGTGGGTTAGAAAACACACGGGGTTGGAGATTTTAAGGGTAGACCTCAAGGCTTAAACAAAGCTTGCCAAATAATGTACAGAGCAATCAGTAACCTAGCAGATGGCATCACAATACCATTATAATGTAATTTAGGGGCAAAAGGGAAACTCTTCAAGAGGATCAAAGTCCTAGAGATAGACTTACTATTATCATTTCAAAACAAAGCAGAACAGTTCTTGTAAGGTTAGTATACCAAATTTTAATTGTTTATAATACTAAGCATATTTATATAAGGTGTAGAATACGTTAATAAATGTTTTGTGTACTTTACATAGGAAAATAGGGCCTTCTTTAGAAAAAGCAAGGTCAAAATAAACCTTCTTCGATGTTTTTTTTTTAAATCTGCATACAATGTTGAAGGACTACCAGTGTTATTCATTACATATTGGGTTTATATGGTGTCTGGTAATTTTCTTCAGAAACCACTAGGGAAGACATTGAAAAGTGCAGCAAGGTGGATACCCCTCAGACATTATCAATCCTAAGGTTAAAACACCAGTAAATTCTGTCAATAGGAAAAGTTCAAGTGCTAAAAATGTTATCATATAGTTAATTAAAAAGTTATAGCATTAAAGATTTTATAACATTAAAATATTTCAAATAACCTGTCAACCAAACTATATTTTTCTCTAAGTCACTGAGTGAAATAGAACTACCTTCATGTGTCTATCAAATCTATAAGGTTTGATCTACCTAGAATGGACTTTAAATGAATTCTGTGGCACTGAGTACATTCTGGTGTCTACAGTCTGCCACCAGCTGTTCTTTTCCTGTCAGGTTGAGAAGTGTGGAGTCAGAGCCTTCAAGCTTGACTGGGCACATATCCTCTGCATGGTCATTCACAAGCTTCTGTCCTCTGAGTGTCAATCTCCATTTGATCAAAACTGTAAAATACATAAGCCTATGAGAGAAAGATTAACAGCATTACATAACCAAGGTCAAAATTGTTAGTATTGACTTGTAATAATCCTTAAGGTTGAAATTCCATAGAAATAAAGTAGTTCCACAGCCAATTATATAAAATCTAGGTGGAAGAGCCTTGGTCTGACAGCTACTCAAAATCGTTACTTTGAAGGCAAATTCAATATGATCACAGTGCAAGTCAAGTCGGCTGTGAACCACTTTAATACAGTCTCGGACTCTGTGTCAAAAGCACTTTGCCAAGATCAAGAGAGAGATCGTCTCCCACTTCTATCTCCTCGGCAGCTCACATCTGCATTAATGTGTCAGTTCTAGTTACTAAACTTTTTAGGGAAAGGAGAAACAAGAGACAGACAAAGGAAGAGATGTGATATGGCAGGCAGCCTAGAACCTGTACCCGGCAGTGATCAACAGAAGAGCAGAGGGTATTTCAGGGCAAGTGGCAGATGGTTCCTGGAGGTTTGCTGGTGTCAGAGAACAAGTGTTGTAGCAGGAAAACTGTAGAAAATCAGTGAATCAGTTAGGGGAGAATAGATGCTGGAGTGCAAAATTGTTAGTGGTGATGTATGTTCGTACTTTCAGACCATCATTCATGGGTAAGGTATGAACGTATGTATAAAACCTGAAATCACCTTTTTAAATGCTGAGAAGCAGCTTGGAATCATGGTGTGGGAGGAGTCAAAGACCTCATAAAGAAAGTGACCATGAATGAGGTCAGTAGATGGTGTTAGAAAGTAGCTGAGAGAACACGAGACTCAAAGGAGAAAGGGCACTTGCCTGAGGAGGAAGAAATAGACTAGGAGAACTAACAGGTCAAAAAAGTTCAACATACATTTCTGGCCGAGCTGTTTGCGACGTAGACACATGGAGAGACATGGACAGGGGTTGAAGACATCTATCACATGTCAATATGAAAGCAGTTGCCTTTATGATGAGCATAGCTACTCAGAAAACATGCCTTAGGTATGAAAAAAATACTGTCTGACTGAAGTGTTAGACATGGGAAAACCCTGCCAAATTTTTCATGTCTTAACTTCTGTCATATTCACCTGACTTTCTTTGTCTCATTCCTTGACTTATTTTGACAATTGTTTATTGGAAGCCAAGTATGTTCCAGGCTGTTTAGTAAGTCAAGAGGAGATAAAAACAAACAAACAAACAAATAAATAAATAAACAAAAGTACAGAAAAGAAAGAACATAAAGCATGTATCTCCACTCACGACTTTAGAGAAAAGTTAGCACTACAGCAATTTTTAATAGAGGGATGAACTGAGTGTTCTTGGAGCCACAAAAAGGGCGACTCTGTCAAGAGCTTCAAGGCAGGAGAAGCCATTGTCTTCAGGGACTGACAGGGCTTCTCCTGCCTCAGTGGATAGCCTCATATCCTGTGGTCCTGGTTAAACACCATGAATCAAAGAAGAAACAAAAATGGGATAGGCAGTTGGCAACAGTAAGAGGATGGGAGGTCAGGATGGGAAGAGGATAAGAGAGTGTGGAAGCATTAGTGTGTATCACATTCCTCTATGAAACTGTCATGGAATAAATGATTTTCTAAAGGACTGCCTACATCATCAGGCAGAATGAAGGGTTACCGGGGATGAGTCTCCTACACTGTAACCTTTGAACAGAATATGAAGGATGTTAACTATTCAGAGAAAGAAAAGGCACATGGAAGGACTCTGTCAGGCCATCTCATATGAATACCCAAAGGAAAAGGAGAGGCAAATATAGATGAAGATGGAGGAAGGCAGGTGTGAGAAGTGGTCCAGAAGAGGCTGGGAAGCAAGCGTGGGGAGTGGTCCAGGACAGGCTGGGAGGCAGGTGTGAGAAGTGGTCTAGAAGAGGCTGGGAGGCAGGTGTGAGGAGTGGTCTAGGAGAGGCTGGGAGGCAGGTGTGGGGAGTGGTCCAGGACAGGCTGGGAGGCAGGTGTGAGAAGTGGTCCAGAAGAGGCTGGGAGGCAGGTGTGAGGAGTGGTCTAGGAGAGGCTGGGAGGCAGGTGTGGGGAGTGGTCTAGGAGAGGTTGGGAAGCAGGTGTGAGGAGTGGTCTAGGAGAGGCTGGGAAGCAGGTGTGAGGAGTGGTCTAGGAGAGGCTGGGAAGCAGGTGTGAGGAGTGGTCTAGGAGAGGTTGGGAAGCAGGTGTGAGGAATGGTCTAGGAGAGGCTGGGAAGCAGACATGAGAAGTGGTCCAGGACAGGCTGGGAGGCAGGTATGAGGAGTGGTCCAGGACAGGCTGGGAGGCAGGTGTGAGGAGTGGTCTAGGAGAGGCTGGGAGGCAGGTGTGATGAGTGGTCTAGGAGAGGCTGGGAGGCAGGTGTGAGGAGTGATCTAGGAGAGGCTGGGAGGCAGGTGTGAGGAGTGGTCTAGGAGAGGCTGGGAGGCAGGTGTGAGGAGTGGTCTAGGAGAGGCTGGGAGGCAGGTGTGGGGAGTGATCTAGGAGAGGCTGGGAAGGACACATTTTGAAGGTCATTTTGAGAAATCTGCCCAAAGATTTCCATGAATTATTGGGTATGACCCACTCATCTTTCATGTGTCTTTAACATTTTCCTATTAGATCTTTGCAATGTGCTTCTGACATAAATTTGGAGTCATAGGTTACTTTTAGCTTCAGATCTCACACCTCATGCATAGTAGATTTCAGCCAATCTAACCTACTTCCTCCAATAATTACCTATGTGGGGTGATAGTAACAACAGCCCACCCTAATATTTCCTTACAAGAAATACTTCAGTCTCACAGAGTACATAAACATCTTCCATAACTCTTCAAAGAAATACCCACGTCTACTAGTGTGACTTCTATAAAGTCACACATAAAATGATGCCTAACAAACAGAGATGATTAAAGATTCTCTGAGATGTGAAAGGAAACTCACAAGGCATTATTGGGACGATCTGTCGAACGGCTATGCATAATAACATCAAACTCTAATTATCCCAATGGTTGGATCTCTGCAGCATTGTGTAATGTGCAGGGACGACATTGTGAATTTCCTTCTTGATTAATTACAATCACTGACAATCGCATAGCCTCTCCTTGGTTTTCAGGGGAAAAAAAAAACTGTGATGATGTGACACTTCAAAACCTGAGAAAGCTGGAATGCTTCAAGGTGAACCGAGTTTCTATCGCTACCTCTCTTGCTCAGTTTTATTTTATTTCAAGTTTTCCTTCCTTGAGGCAATAATGTAACATTTGGAAGCTTTCATTGACTTCTTACCTCTTTTCATGTTCATTCTTTCTAAACGAGTTCTAATCTGTTTGTAAAAACTAGGCAGCTTTGGTAATTAATTGATAGTGTGACTAGTAGTCCTGGCAAAAGTTATTTAAGGAGTACAGTAGATCTTGGGGGAAAGCTTAGCTGTAATTCAGTACTGATCGGAGGAGAAAGACATGTGGTTACTATAAACAGAACAGTAACAGCACACATGCACAGGCTACAGGCTGGTTCATGGCATTTGTCCTGACAGTGCATCAGAGTGTCTATGGATCAGTACAGCCCTTCGTATGCATCTAGACATTCTGATGTTTGTGAATGCTTCTGGTAACTGTCCTACGTATTACAGACTTCTCCACAAGTACACAAAAATGACTGCTTCTCACTTTGGATCCTATGACATTCATGTAAGATCAGAGTTGATGCAACATTGATAAGTGATTCCATATGAATCAAACCTCAATGTAGAAACTTGACATATTGAGAAAACTGATTATTCAATGTCCCTTCCAATCTGAATCTCTTGGATGTCTGCCTCTTTAGAGAGGAATGAAGGCCTCTAATGAATGAAGGG
>CABHPP010119746.1:8964-39530 GCA_902168425.1 Peromyscus attwateri | reverse complement strand
AGAAATACAAAAAATAAGTATAAAAAGATGGACATTGTTTTAGTAAAGAAGGAATTATATATGAGTATTAGGATAGATTGATGAATGTTTGTTAATGAAAAAAGAAAGTAGAGCACTTTTGCAAGTTGGGAAGCTTTGAATAAGTTATTTAAGGTACATAGAGTATGAGAATTAGATATCATATAAATGATATTAAAGTTTCTAAGGTCTAAGATAAACAATTACAAAAACTGGCTAAAATGTATTTCAAATCAAAGTTTATTTAGATATACCTGGCTATTGAAACATTATACAATAGTTTAAAGTACCAAACTTGTGGAAATGTTGGGTGTCTACTAACTATAGTTCAAGGCTATTCTCATTTGGTCAGGAGGACTAAAGGGGAGAATACTTTCCCCCTTGCTCTCCAAGGTCAAAGAGGTCCCAGGGGCCAGTGGGTCATCTCTAGAAATGTTCTGTAACTATGGATAGTCACCTGATCTCTTGTTTAGGGAGACCATGGAGAGCCCACCCAATTCTGATCAGCATCTGATCTACAAAGAGGAGAGTCAACAGAGATTTCCTCAGTATTTTTCTTTAATAATTCAAGGGACTGCACTCCTCAGACATTATACTTAACCATATGAAATGGTATTTGGGTAATTATTTTTCTTTCTGATATATCTTCTTGATACACACACACACACACACACACACACACACACACACACACACACACAGAGGTATATATGTCCCAGATGTAGGACAAGAACTTGGCTTACTTCAGCAGTGCAGTATTTACCCACAGCTGAGAAAAACTGGCCTGTCTTACTAAATACTGAGGCCAAACCTTTTTAAAAGCTGTACTTACCAACTATGGAACACTATCTCTTTCTGGAAGAGTACTTCTCACAGCTGTAATATGTCTTTCATGTTTCCCAATTAGAGAGGGCTGCCAGATACTCTGTTATCAAACTCATAGGTTTGGGAAATTATTGATGATAACTGACTGGTGTCCTTGGGACATTGCTAGACAATCCTATAAAAGGACCCAATAGGATTGAGTCTATTTATCTTCTAAATTGCCAATTAAGATATTGTCTTTAACTGACTTCTTTTGAAAAGCTTCCAGGTGCTTGTTCCTTATGCAAGAGCCTGATGTAAAAAATAGAACTCTGGTACATGGTCTAGTTAGTTGTACAATTACATTTCACCTTACTAAATGAAACTTATGTTAATTATTATGTTAATGTTTTTCCTCATTAACTTCATCTCTTAATGTTCCCAACAAGGTTATAATAATGACTCAATGACCAATTCTGAACTTATACTGGCCAATGAAAAATGTCTCCAACTCTTCTACCAAACCAGTGGCCTTACATCCTGTAATTGACAATAGAGGCAAAAAATCAGTTTTGTTAGCAGCTATGACATAGCCTGTCAGGGATTCTATAGATGGTTTTCTTCCATATTCTCTTCCTTTAGTAAGGGGAAAACTTCGCTGACTATTTCCTAATGACACTCTAAGTAGGAATTATAATGGTACTAACAGCCTCAGTTTTTATATGTTATAGATGCTGTCTCATTCATGTAAGATGCTCTAAGGATACGTACTATCATCACATGGCTATCTTATGTTCTGGATCTTTGCCATCTGTTACATTTTATGGGGGGGGGGCTAGGTCAACCTCCTCTGAGGCACTCTAATTGCTGCCCCTTCTACATTGCTCCTTTTTATCAGTTTGAAGCAGTTAAGGGAGATCTGTGCCCCAAAGCCCCTAAAAAGTGACCTCTGAAAAGGTGACTAATGGCACTAATGGGCACCCCACTCTACACATTTTTTTCACAACTCAGAACTAAAACAGTTGGACGTAGGGCTGCTTTGCATCAATTAACCTCTCTGCCTGACCAGACCTCAAAAAAAAACCAAAAAAAACCCTTAAAATTTCAGGTCAGTTTAATCCTTCAGGATCAACTTGATTCTTTGGCTGCTGTGGTATTCCAAAATTAAGGACTAGGTCTCCTGACTACTGCCAAGGATGGTCTCTGTGTCCTCCCTTCACCAGGGACAATGCTACTTGCACACGAACAAATCCAAGCTGGTTCAACATGGGGGCCCAAAGATAAAGGGACTAGACAAAAAGTCAGTGACAAGCCTCCTCCTGTGGGTGGGCTTTGGGTTCTCTCCCACCCTGGCTCCTCACATTGATCTCTTCTTTTCTCCTTATTATCCCTGTACTTAGATTTTCACCCTGTCTTTTAAATGTTTGCTTACTGGACCCACCTCCCATAAAATAACCAGTCTTCAGGACAGGCACCAGAAAACTACACAGAGAAACCCTGTCTCAAACAAAACAAAACAAAACAAAACAAAAAACAACAACAAAAAAACCCTAAACCAGTCTTCCCCCTATACCAGAACAAGAATGTTACAATGTAAGCACTCCTAGAAGTACAACAGCTCCGTTTGTCTTCCATAAATCTGATAGAAGACATTTTGGATGCCGTGGAGGAGCTCACCTGAGACCACATACAATTCTTTACTTTATTCCTCGAGTTTCTCCTAGGCCTTCCTTCAATGTCGTGTAGCTCCCTGGTGCTGCTGCTAGCTTACTCAGGTGCTGATACATCCCCCTCCATCTCTGACTTTTCAAAGAAAAATATCCTTTTCACTAACCACGCCACCCCCATCATGATCCTTCTATGAACTCAATTCTTACCTCTCCCTTTAATCACCACACAAGAGAGCTGGATACCCCTCTTAAACAGAACTCATCAACCTTTAAAGGCAGCCAATTCCACTTAGCCATCCCACTGATGAATGTGTGTCTGTCCACTAGGGTCCAGCATTCGTGGGCTGGCCCAGACTCCTCATCACTATTGATCCACACACCTCTTAAACTATGTCTTTAGATAATGACGGACCCCTTTCTAGACCTATATCCCCATAACAGACATCCCAAGATGACTCTTTTCTCCAGCCTCTTACCATCCCCTACTCTTTCCACAATCCTGAATGTAGAGCTATGGCTATCTTCCAACTTATGAACTCTACTGGCATCCTTCCCATTCTGACTCACACCCCTGGCAAATACCCCCAGCCCTTCGAGAATCCTTTCTCTACCCTATATGGAGGCCTGTATATATGGACATCTGCCTCCTCCCACTGGCTTCTCTCTATGTCTCTCACTTCTATCCTCCCCCTCCACCTTCTTGGGCAATCTTTCAGTTTCATTCTGTAACCAAATCATCCATTTTCAGCCCTCTAACTTTTTTGAATATCTCTAAGAGAGCATGAAGGCAGCCACACAACCCACCAAATCTGATCAAGTTAAAACTCTCCTGCTATATGAAGTCAACCTAGCCTATGCCCCTTAGATTCTGGGGACAGAGCCTAGGCCATCTTCTATTGTTCCCTTTCTGCAGGAAGCAGCCAATGAGAGATTGTATTCCCATCGCCCTTTCTATCTGTCCTCAGGGCCTGGAATGGAGGGTTATTGGTCTAAAGGCCTCAGGGCAGCCCTAGACAGGAAAGTTGACTTGACTGATAACATCTGAGGAAGCTTTTGATAAGGAGCACCAGACTCCACTGTTACCTACCACTTCAAGACCTGCAGATGGAATCTTCCATCCCAAAGTTCCCTTTTTCCTGTCCTATAAAACCCTAAGGCCTCTGTGCCATGTGGACACTTTCTCCACTTCTGAAGACAGACTGTGGCCCTGCAGTTGTTTTGATTAAAACAACAGTTCTGTTTCTGGAGATGCCTGCCTGCTTTCTTTTACTTCCAAGTCACCTCCATTAATTCCAGTCTAACACCCAATGCTCACACAAAATGCTCAGTGGACTGGGGTATGCCTGTAATACCAGCACTGTGCGGGTAGACAAGAGGATCCCGGGAGCCCAGTGGGATACCCTGTCTTAAAACGAAGATGAAGAGAAGAAGAAAGTAGTGTTGGTCGGGTGGGGAGGATATGGGAGCAGTTGTGGGAGGGGAAAAGCATGGTCAGAATTACTGTAGGAAACTTTTTTTCAATTAAAAAAAGAAAAAGAAAAAAGTAAGATGGAAAGCAATTGAGAAAGACACCCAATATTGACTTCTGGTCACCACATACATCATGTGCATGGAGAGAGAGAGAGAGAGAGAGAGAGAGAGAGAGAGAGAGGGAATTCAAACCATTTTCTTTGACTCATGCTATTCTAGAAGGCCTTTGACACAACTCAGCTAAACATTTGGAGAGGAAACAGAAGGGTCTCAGCCTTTGAATTCAGTTTTACTTGAACAGAGGCTTCTAGAAATGTGGCTTAGTGTTTCAGTGTCTGTGATTAAAAGGTCTTTTGGGGCATTTTGAGAAGTTACCAGACTTACTGGAAAAGGACAAAATAATATGTTTAAGAAAGAAGTTCAGAGTGCTTCAAGCAGGATTCATGGAGTGCAAACTTCCTTTATGGCAAGATTGGAGAGTTCCTCCACTGAACAAATGTCTTACCACCCTGCAGCAGAAGCATGATATTCCAGAAAACAACCAAGTAATTGCAAGTTCATCCACTGAAAGCCAATTCCCAGAAAACGATTTCATAGAATGATTAATTGGCCATGTCATTAATTGACTGATTTTTTTAAATAAAGTTTTGTTGTGTCTTGCTGCATTTTGCAACCTGTGTGAGGTAGGGGAAGGAAGCAGGGGTGGGGAGAGTGACAGGGAAATTGTGCCCTTTTAAGATAACAGCATACCTCTTTGTCCTCCGAAATCATCTGATTATTGATTCACCAATGCTTTATTTTAATTAACTACTCTGAAACTTTTTGAAAGCTAATTTATTCTGTATGGGATGTGTGTTATTCAGGAGAAGACAGGCTATATGGCAATAACTAATTAACCTCAAAATCCTAGTGTCCTAAAATAACTGCTTATGTGCCATGGCTATTAATACAGTATGAGCCTCACAAGGAATCTCGACCCCAAGAAGTTACTTCTAGACACAAATTTCTAGAAAAGGAACTCTGGTGAGCAAAGACGAACCTTCTTTTTGTTGTTGTTTGTTTCAGGTTTTTAACAGTAGTCTTTGTTTTTGAAACTAAAATATAATTTCGTCATTTCTGACCTTCCTTTCCCTCTCTCAAGCCCCTCCCATGTATGCCCACTTGTTCTCCCTCAAATTCATATATATATTCATATATAAATAAATTCATGTGTACACATATTCCTAAATGCAGAATTACAACCTGTGCAGTCTGTAAAATGTTACCTATATTTGTGTATGATCTCATGGCTGACCACATTGATACTGGGTAACAAATGTGGGGGGTTCTTCCTTGGGGAAGAACGTTTCTTCTGCTCTCAGCATTCCTCAGTTTCCTGCAGTTCTTGGAGTAGGGTTGTGAAAACCCTGGAACTTTCCCCCTTCCATTTCCGTATGTCCATTTGTGCCATCCTTGCCATTTTGATGAGATTTCATGGGGGCAGCTTCTCTGACATTTCTAAGAGTCACAATTTCCTTTTCCTCTGGCTCTTACAATATTCCCACCCCTTCTTCTGCCATGATTCCTGAGCCTTAGGTGCAGGAGTTGTATTGTAGGTGTATTAATTGGTACTGGACACTGCATGATCTCTTGTTCACTGCACTTTGATCAGTTGTGATTTTCTACAATAGTCTCTGTTTGTTTGGGGGGACAGAATCTTGCTATGTAGCCCCGGCTGTACTTGAATTTGCTGTGGAGGCCAGAGTGATCTTAACTTACAGAAACCTTCCTACCTCTCCTTCCCTAGTACTTGGATTGAAGGCATGAGCCACCAGTTAGCCAACCTACCATCTTCTAATTGCATGATTTGGGACACACACTAGAACAGGAGAGGAGACTAAAGAACCACAGATGACTTAACCATTTTGATCTGTGCAACATCACTTTATGCTTCATTAGTTAAATCTTAGTCCTAGAGCTCTACTTAACTATGGGGAGAGTAGCTTTGTATTATAGGAAGGAGGAGCAAAAATTGGCTACAGATAAGAATATAAGAGTATCTGTGTCTGTGTGGGATGTAGAGTTTAGGGATATTTTTAGAATTGAAGCAGTGTTTTGCTGAAGCATGAGATGAGGTGTGAATGAAGGCTAGCATGTGAGTTAATGATTTAGCAGAACCCCACTCCCCCATCACACACACACACACACACACACACACACACACACACACACACACACAAGCACTTCACAGCAGCAGTCAGAAGGATAGCTCTGATCTGTGATTGGAATGAATAGGTTTTCATGAATTCATTTTGTTGTGAAATTAATTTCAGAGAATCGGCTTTGGGTGAATTAACCCTAAGCTTGAGATTCATTACTATCTCTTTCTGTGTTTTTAATGTAGCATGAGAAGGGAGAGATGATTTTATCAGACATATAATGCTTTAGTCTGAAAGATGGAAAGAGAAGGAGAAAGAGATGCGGGAAGGGAAAGAGAGAGACTGAGCATCCAGAGTTGGGAACATGCTGGCTCTGGCTCCCAGGTAAGGGGCAGATAAGAGTTCTAAGGTTACCAGAAAGACAATATATATTTTTGATGCTTATCTCTAGCCCTGCCTTGTGGGAGAAAAAGCAAGAAAACTATGTGTTCCCCAGACTTCTCTTGCAATCTTTTGCTGGGAGCTTCCTATATAAAGCAACACTCTCAGAAACATTTTCTTATTTGATGTCAGTTGATAATAAACTAAGCTAATAGTTACTTTTCATAAACTGAAAGTACATTTCTTCATAACGTTTTGAAAGAGATCATGCTAATTCCCCTATGTTTAGATAAAGATTTAAGCAAATATGTAAAGCTGTATCCTCCCTAAATCTATTTAGACCATATGAAAGTGCAGAGGAAAAAGCCCAAGCTTTTATTCTGCTCTCACTGGCTGTGTCTATAGTTTTTGGTAACAATGAAGGAAAAGCCAAGACATCTAATTCTAGGTTGAGGTCTGTCCATAGCAAGTGCCATGACTAGATAACTCAAATAATTTCTCTGACAAACAGGGAGCCCAACTTTCCTTTAAAAGTTATGTTTTTCTGTTTAACTGACACATAAAGATGTAAGCATTGTACATATTAATGGGACCTCATTGAAAGTTCAATGAGTATGCATGTGTATGTATAAGTCAGGTTAAACATATTTTCAATTTTTAAATTATTTTATGTGTGTGACTGTTTTGCCTCTATGTTTGTGCTTGCTTCTCACAGAGGACAGAAGTTACAGAAATTTGTGAGCTACCACATTGGTGTTAGAAATTGAACTCAGATCTTCTGTAAGAGCAATATGAAGGCTGAGCATGATGGCACAAACCTTTAATCCCAGCACTTGGGAGGCAGAGGCAAGTGAATCTCTGTGACTTCGAGTTCAACCCGTTTTATATAGCAACTTACAAACCAGCCAGAGCTACATAGTGAGATCCTATCTCAAAATTTTTCTTCTTTAAACTCCTGTCCCTGGCCACCTTGATTTTCTCCTTAGAACCATTCACACTTGCTTGTGTTTTTGAGTATCTCCACAAAGAGTCTTTAAATGTATAAATACTCATTTTAAACTTCAATTGCTCCTCAGTTTATACATTTTCTGGAAAGCTTCTCATTATACACATTTCCTTGGCCACACTCATTCATTATAATCATGTCCTGGATTGCTGTCCAATACATCTATTTCCTATATAGCCCCCAATCACATATATTTCCTAGATTCCCTATAAGGCAGCTCTTTCCTTTCATTTATGATAACTCAAAAGTAATTTCCCATTGGAAAATGATGACATATTATTTAAATATACAGTAATTATAATCCACAATTAGTCAGTCCATTATGGTGAGGATTAACTTTGTCTACTGTTGTTCATTGCTTTTTTAAAAAATTTTACTTTTTTACTCTTTTGGGGGTTATCGTAGGTAGCTGTTCCAGCTTTGACCTGGAAGTACTACCCCTAGTGAGGCTTATTGTAACTGTCATACCTACCTATGATGCTCCCCTGGGGTGGGGCCGAGATGGGAGCCCTTAAGACCTGAGATCTGGATGTGCCGGCTCTCTTGGTTCCTGGTGATCCTGGATACTGGAAGACAGACCTAGTCAGAGTTCTCCAGAGAACCCAGCTGGACTGCACCTCACCTCTCCCTGATCCTGTAACTAACCCCTTTACTGGTTGTAAGTTACCCCCAAATAAACCTCCTTTTTAACTACATGGAGTTGCCTTGATAAATCCCTACATTATCGGGTCCTGCAACCCAGCTCCCAAATAAATCACAAGCAGAGGCTTATTCTTATTTATAAATATCTGGTCTTAGCTTGGCTTATTTCTAGCCAGATTTTCTTTTTTTTTTCGAGACAGGGTTTCTCTATGTAGCTTTGCGCCTCTCCTGGAACTCACTTGGTAGACCAGGCTGGCCTCGAACTCACAGAGATCCGCCTGCCTCTGCCTCCCGAGTGCTGGGATTAAAGGCGTGCGCCACCACCGCCCTGCTTCTAGCCAGCTTTTCTTAACCTAAATTATCCCATCTCCCTTTGCCTCTGGGCTTTTACCTTTTTCGATTTCTGTATATCTTTCTTTCTTATTCCATGGTTGGCTGTGTAGCTGGATGGCTGGCCCCTTGCATCCTCTTCCTTCTCTCACTCCTTCTTCCTCTCCTCCCAGATTTCTCCTTCCATTTATTCTCTCTGCCTGCCAGCCCTGCCAGTCCTTTCTCCTGCCTCACTATTGGTGGTTCATCTCTTTATTAGACCATCAGGTGTTTTAGACAGACACAGTAACACAGCTTCACAGAGTTAAACAAATGCAACATAAACAAAAGTAACACATTTTTGCATCATTAAACGAATGTTCCACAGAACAAACAAAGGTAACACACCTTAAAATAATATTCTACAACTGTCTACTATAGGGAATGTCTATAAAAGACTTGGAATTTTTTCTAGTTTTCTTTTTTCATAGGCTAAGGGTAGACATTATCAGGAGACAGTGAGGCTTCTCCCAAACATGTGAAGTGGAATATAAGAAGAAAATCTGCTTTATCCTGACTGGGGCAGAGGGTGTTGGAGTGGCTAGTGTCTACGTGTAGATGCTCCATCTCTTGGAATTCACAAGAAAACCAAAAGTAATATGAAAGTGCTTTATTCAGCTAAATTATTCTGAATTAATTGCTCGTGTGCTTTTAGAAAGGGTTTGAAGTATTGCTGTGTATTCTGATCTTTATCTGTAATTCAAGCAGTAAGGGGGTGGGGGTAGGAAGAACTTGGGTTTTAGGTCAGCCTGTTCTACATAGAAAGTTCCAGACCAACCAAGGGCTACATAGTGAGACTGTCAAAAAAAAAAAGAAAGAAAGAAAGGAAAGAGTCAATAACAACAGATTATCTGAAATATTTTACTGTAGCCATAGCTTACTTGCATGTTATTTATGATTAAACTCTTCTTTATATGCCATTTCTATTTGACCTTGTATATTGCTTCTCTATTTCCCCAAATCTGCACTGAAGTTTCTGAAAGGGTTTGTTTATTCATTCAAAGATGCTTATTGTTATTGTTGTTTATTGCATTCCTCTTGTGGCAGGTATTATGCTAGATACTACAGGTATGCTAGTAAAACAGAAAAACATTCTCAAATCATGTTGAGTTTGTCTTCATTGTCAAGAGGAATAACAAATGAACAGAAATTTATAAAAACAATACAATACATATCATTATGAGTCATTTCCAAGTCTATTGTTTATGCATGTTTAGTTTTTATAGATGTTTTGATATGACAAGCAAATACTATCATAAACATCATTTTTTGTTTGTTTCTTGCTGTGTATGTGTAAGGAGTTCTATTGAGTATTTACTTAGAAGGTGAACTGCTGAGTTAAAGAATATGTTTATTTCAACTTTTCTGAGTGGGGGAGATGCCAGCCCTCTGCCTAAGGAGCAACAAGATGCTGGTAACACCATGGCCATGTGACAACACATAGATTAAAAGGAATTGTTTGAGTTAAGTTATAAGAGCTAGCTAGCAATAAGCTTGAGCCATAGGCCATACAGTTTGTAATTTATATAAGCCTCTGTATGTTTACTTATGACCAAGTGGGACCAGGCAGGAAATAGGAAAACTTGTAACTACAAATGTGCATCTGTTTTGTAAGTAGGGCTTTAGGGAAGTCTCTTTTAAAGGTATATAAGAAAAGAGTGAGCATTCCTTGGAATAAGCTGTGTCTGCAGAGATTGATTGTTTGATGAAGACTGTAGTGATGTGGGGAGGCTGGGTCCAGAGCCACTTACCCTTTTTCTGTGTTTGTTTATTAAATTATTGTTTTATTTTCTTTTTCTTTTTATTAATTAAATTTTTTCATTTATTTTACAAAACTGTCACTTATCCTTTTATTCCTTTGAGATGGGAACTGTTTCTTTCTATGGCAAAGGGTCTCAATGCATTATAAAGTATTATTTGGTATTTTGTCAGAATTATTTTTTTGCCACTTTAGTGGGAATGTGGACATATATAAATAAAGATTTATTTTGTATCCTTCTAATTACTAATGGGGGTATCATGGTAGTTTCTGTTTTGAATCTGAAAGTCTGAGCTTTTTGTCACATAAGCAGTTTGCTTCATGTTTGTTTTCAGGAATATCTATAAACATAAGTATATCATACATATGTGTTTACATATATTTACATATGTGGTTTTGTAGGTAGTATAAATATCTTCTTCCGTGTTCTGGCTTGTTTTTGCATTCCCCCAGTGTTGCCTTTGGATGACTGAAAGGCCTTTTTATGAATGTAGTCAAAGCATCAGTCTTCTCTTGTGTGACCCACACTTTGCCTCCTGTTTAGGAAGGCTTTCTTTATGCTGATGTCTGGAAGATAGTCTCCTAGGACAAACCTACTTTATGCTTTTACTTCTCAGATTTAATGTGTGATTCAAGCAAATTTAGGTTAGCTAAATTCCCATATAGCTAACCCTTGGTCCCAGCACATTTTGAAAAGTCATCCAGTACCTTCCTTCATTGATCCACAATGACACAATGTCGTATATGACATGTGCATGGATACCCAGTTCTGATTCTGGGAATTTCTACTTAATCAATTCACTGGTTTTCCCAAAGCTTTCTGATGTCTTGCTGTTGGGTGGGGAATTTTCTCCAGCTTGTTCTTTCTTATCAAATGTGTCATGGCTACTTTTTGGCACTTGGTAATTCCTCAGAAACTAAAACCAGCTGATCAAGTTCCACAGAAAGAGAAATGTTATGCCTTTATTTGGATTGTACTAAAGCCATTCATGATTTTAGAAAAAAAATAATGAAACTTTAAAACAGAAAAGAGGGGGCAATACTGTACAACTCATTCAGCTTTGGACCTTCTGAGGGAACTTGGTGCCAAAACAATGCTTTTCTTTGCCCTAACATTTGTTGCTCTTATTTTTCTGACTGGGATCTAGCTTGGCATTTATATCTGTTCCCATAAAGGTCTTTGTGGCTCTTTGGTTGGGCAATAATAGTTGAGTAATGTGAGGTGCCATTAAATAGGTTATATATTGACTCATAGGTCAGGAAAAATTGAAGATAAAATACCTATTCTTGTTTTTATTGTGGCAGTAATGGTCCTCTTGGACTAATAAAAAAATAAAATGTAAGATAAAGGTACCAGGGACTGGAGAGACAGTTCAGCAGTTAAGAGCACTTGATGCTCTTGTGGAGGACCCAGGTTCAAATCCCAGCCCCTACACGGCTGCTCTCAGTCATCTCTAACTCTAGTTTCAGGGATCACACACCCTCTTCTGATTTCTACAGGCAAAAGGCCTGTACATACATGCAGAAAAAACACTCATCCACATAAATAAATCATTTAAAAAATTTCAAAGATAAAAATATGAGAGGCCAGTTACTGATTCATACAAAGAAATATTGAAATCAAGTATAAAAAGAAAGATGTAAGTTATTACCCATATTATTCTATCTGAACTAGTTGTTGAATGTAGTTCAAAGATTTCTTCCTTGAATTTGTCTCTAAGCAGTCTCCCAGAAAATGCCCAATTTTTTAATTGTGATACATTAAATGTTATTTCATTATGGAAATTCTCCATATAAGCAAATCAAGTTTTCATCAGTCTATTTGCTCAGGAAAACTCTATCCTAGTTTGAATTACTTAATGTTAACTGTATTGAGCCTTTGTGTTCTCTCCTTTGACTGAGTTAGGCCATTCACCAATAGGAAGGTTTCTGTTATATACCCCTTGGCATTTGCAGTATAAAGACTGTGAAAGAGAAAAGCCTATTTTATGGTGGCTTTGTGTGGAGGCTTACATCATTTCACTAATAAAGTAGCACATGAGCCTAAAGAAACATGAATATATGAAATCTGAAATACTTGTCTTCAAAAAAGGTTGTTTATCTTTTGCTTAATATTTATAAAGCATGTTTCAACATCAGACACTTACTCTAACTTTCTTTTCTGAAATGACAAAAGATAGGAAAGGATTTGTTTGGATATCCAACCTCTTGATAAAGCAAGTGTGAGAATCAATGAGTTAACATACAGATTTAATTTTTCCATAATGACTGAGGGATTGAAAGAAAATATTTTCCAAATGTTACTGGGAAGAGGACTCAGCCAACTTCACATTGCCAGTTTCCATTCCTGTCCCAAAAGGCACCTTGCCTCATAATTCCAGTGTTCTAGAAACTGTTAATTTTTTTAAGATAGTGGATTTGGACCTTTAGAATTGAAAGACCTGACGTATTTTAATCTGATAATGAAGGGCAGAAGAGTCAAAGATGTTAGGTCAATGGTAGAAGAGTTGCTTAACATGGACAAGGCCCTGGATTCAATCCCTGGCACAGCAACAAAAAAAAAAAAAAAAGAAATACTCTTCTTAAAAAGTGAAGATGGGCTGGGTGGTGGTGGTGTACAACTTTAATCCCAGCACTTGGGAGGCAGAAGCAGGTGGATCTCTGTGAGTTCAAGGCCAGCCTGGTCTACAGAGCTAGTTCCAGGATATCCAGGGCTACACAGAAAAACCTTGTCTCAAAAAACCAAAAAAAAAAAAAAGGGGGAAGATGGGAGGAGGGTAGTTAATGAGAGTTACCAGAATTAAATTTACTTTACTTATTATTTATGTTATTTTTATAAATTATTTTGCAACAAACTTTATAAAATATATGAAAGACATGAGTTCAAGACTAAACACAGTCTTTCAAATTAAATAACTTTTAACTGTTTGAAAACTCAATATAGACTTCTTGTGTCAAGTTAGATAATCAATTTTCTGTTTGAAAATCAGTAATATCCTGTACAAAATATATTACAAAATATCCTTACCCCTTCTTGCTGAGCTATTTGCTACTGATGGATTCAGGGAGTGAGGTAATTGTTGCCTTCTGTTGTATACACACTGGGGACTCTACCCAGTTCCAATGGATAGTTCTAATCCAATGGCTATATAGATAGCCCTGGTTAAACTAAATGGGTCCCAAACAAAGCTGTAAATCAGGAGTCAGGGAAAGAGACTGGTATATGTGGTGGTTACAGGGATGTGAGGAAGACAAAAGAGTTTAGGGGAAAGAATAATCAGAATACATTATATACATGTACTAAATTGTCATTTTTAAATATTTTGTCTCATCAAATAAATTTTAAAGTATATATTTATAGAATGTGTGTGTGTGTGTGTGTGTGTGTGTGTGTGTGTGCGTGTATGTTGAGTATATGTCTGTGTACCACATGCATATAGGAGCCTGTGGTGGTCTGAAGAGAGAACCAGATCCCCTAAAACTGGAGTTAGTTGTGAACCTGTCATATGGGTGTGAACCTGTTGTGAACCTGTCATATGGGTGCTGGGAATTGACCTGAGTCCTCTGCAAGAGCAGCCGGCATTCTTAACTGCCAAACCATCTCTCCAGCCCCTCTTACGATCTTTTATATGACATTTCTTCTTTCATGATTATGTTTCTGAGCAGGAGTAAATAATTACTGATAGCAAACAAAGATTTTCTAAAGGCACTTAGGTTTGTTCTTCAACATCAGTAGTTTTGTCAAGGAAAATTATAACAATGATTTCTTTTCGACCTTGGATCAATACTGAATTGATCGTTCATATTCTTTCTCTTTTCTTTTTAAATGCAGCATTTCTCTTGTGTTGGTTCCTGAGACAGGATCTTATTATGTAGCCCAGGCTGGCCTCCAACTGGAAATCCTTGCCTTAACCTCCAGAGTGCTAGATTGCAGGTGCGTACTACCACTCCCAGATTCTACTGTCTACATATGTGGAATTATTATCATTTGAGAGAATAGGAAGCAAGACCTGACATTTAAAAATATGATTTTTTAATGGGAAAATTCCATGAATTCTATTAAATAATCAAAGGAATTTATTCAGGGTTAACTCACAAGCATAAAGGAGTTGGTTTTGGAATCCAGGAGCGGTGGGGCGCGGTCCAATGCAATTCTCAGGAGAGCTCTGCCTTGATCCTCAGCACCAGCT
Organism: Peromyscus attwateri; assembly: GCA_902168425.1. Lineage (NCBI taxonomy): Eukaryota > Metazoa > Chordata > Mammalia > Rodentia > Cricetidae > Peromyscus > Peromyscus attwateri. Next base: position 25,083 of record CABHPP010119746.1, on the reverse strand, counting down.
TCCAAGACCACGAGGTAGCCAAGAGAGAGCAAGAACATACTCCTCTCAGGTCTTAAGGGGTCCTAGTCTCAGGCCATTCCTAACGGTGGGGCAGGTACCTAGCAGTTACCTGCTGCTTCAGTAGGGCAGTGCTTCAGTGTAAAGCACAGTCAACCACTCCTACAATTTTTCTTTGAAATTGTTATTAGGTGATTCATCATTTGTGCATCTTCTACTTCAAATACAACCAGTTATCTAGTAAGGGAAGTCAGTTCTACCTGCCTGCTCTGTGATTGCCAGTGCACTGGCAATATCCTTTGGCAGACAGCTCTCAGGAGCTGGAAATTCTACCCATCACAGTCCCCATTGGGTAGATAGGACTCTTTTGTCATGGGCATCTTGTGAAATGGAAGGGAGCCTCCTTAAGGATGTAATACTTGTGCTCTCTGCCATCTTTTGGTTTCATGGATATATTTCCTGTATGAGCAACAGGAGATTCCTAAGCCATGAATACACTGTATCTTTGCAAAGGAGGAAGGGCAAAAGGCAAGCAATATGGAGGCACGGAGGGTAAAGTCCATGTGTTATAATAATGTTTCTGGAAGATGGCAAAGGTCTACCCAGGAATACCATTTTCCAAATTTAGTGGAAACTTGTGAATTTGGGTATAAGAAATGAAATAGGCAAGGAAAGAGTCCAAGAAGGGGAAGGCAGCTGAAAGCCCAGGTGCAAGTGAGGGCTCATGTTGTATTGGATGAATGGAAGGGTCAGGCCCCGAAAAACTTCCATTCTATTTTCTTATGGGAATATGCCTAAATACCAGATTTATCTTCACATTCTTAGTCTTTTATATAGATTAGAATGCAGGAAAAAATGATCTGTAAAATTAATTTGCACTCCTTTCCCACCATACTTGCATTCTGGCCTCCTGAATGTATCCTGATTGCAGGTACTGCCACACCTAGATTCAGACTGTAATTTTAAAATATGCTGGGGAATTATATAGTATTGGATTGAATTTTCATTAAGAATAACGGTTATGTCCAGGCATGGTAGCTCATTCCTTTAATCCCAGAACTTGGAAGGCAGAGGCAAGCAGATCTCTATGAGTTCGAGGTCAGCTTGGTCTACAGAGTGAGTTGCAGGCCATCCATCGTTGCAGAGTGAGATCCTGTCTCAAAAAAAGGTAATAACAACAATTATAATGATTATGGCACTGGAAAAATGGCAAGATGGCTCCGTAGTTAAAAGCACTTACTGATCTTTCAGAGGACCTGAGTTCAGTTCCCAGAACCCATGTAGGTTGTCTCACAACTGTCTATAACTCTAGCTCCAGGGGGATCAAATGCCTTGGGTACCTGCATTCATGTGCACATACCCACATATAACTATAGTTAAAAATTTAAAAATATTTCAAAAAAGAATAATGGTTACATATAACTTCTGTGGAAGATTTTCTAAACAAACACAAGGCAGTTGTAAATCTAATAACAGAATATTACTGTGTCTGCAGTAGTGTTGCTATGGTATTCTAATAAAATCACAAAATAAGCAGAATGTTTTAAATCCACACTGCCAATTTGTAACTAAAATAGATACTGGAGTAATTTCTTGGCTTGAAGGACCATGGTTTAGGGATGGGTGCCACCAGAACTCACCCTCCCCCACTTTGTTTTTAACAGACTTGTATTTTTATGTGTGAAGAAATAGTGCATTGTCAATTCATATATCAGGCAGGGGCACCAGCAAAGTTTCTCCTTTTGCAATGGTGTGATTGTCACCTAATAGCCATTGATTTGCTACAGCTGAAGTGGGTATTCAGTTTCACAGTCATTTTCAGATTGAAGTGGGCTTTCTGTTCTGTAAGAGCAAACCAGAACCTTTGTAAGGGCCGTTATTTGGTCTTTCTTTAAAATGACAAAGAAGCTCCTGGGTAATTGCCCTAGATAACCTGGTTGTACAGCTCCAAGCAGTTTAGAGGTTTTATATCTGTGCTAGTCATGTATGATGGGATTGTTGGGGGGGGGGGGAAGAAACATCCAGTTTTTCCACATCTGTTTACTGAACTCACTATGATCTGAGTGCTGCTTCTAACTCTGCAGATAGAAAAGCTTTTGTGGGACTCAGTGTCCCAACAGAGAGCAGGTAGTACACTCTGGGGTGTTTGAAAGGTTTTATTACAATGACTGTGTGGACAGAGCTAAGGGAAATAAACAAAGGGCAGTGAAGCATCCCCCAAGGAACTGCTAGCCCTTAAAGGCCTGAAAAGGTTCTCAGAATTACAGCTGAAATTCTACAAGAGCTTCAGGTTGACAAGAGTTGTGGCTGCCACTGCTACCTGGATACCATTTAAGAGGAGAGCTAGATGGCCCTGTGCTGTGTGATAGTTTGTTTGTGTTCTGACAAAGCTTGCCTGGAGATCAGAGAGTACAGCTAGCCACTAGTTAACTATAGAAGCTAGGTGGTGGTGGCTCACACCTTTAATCCCAGCATTCAGGAGGTGGAGACAGGAAGTGATAAGGCTGGGTGAAGACAGGATCTTGGCCCCTTTTTGGTTGGAGGATCTGGAGAGGTAAGAAGTTACTGATGGCTGCTTCTCTGCTTCTCTGATCTTTCAGGTTATTACCCCAATATCTGACTCCTGGTTTTTATTGGTAAGGTTAGTTAGATTTATGCTTCAGCCTTGAGGTCATAAAAGTGCCCTGCACCAGCTGCAACTTTTGGGAGAGCAGGCCCTGCACCTTACCTGGGTAACACAATAGAGTCAACCCTGTTGGTAGAGGTGTGGGTGAGCCAGACCCAAGGTTGTGAGTGTGTGAGCTGTCCCCACTACTCATCTGTCTTGTGTCAGAATGGATGGGGGAGAGATGCCCTCCCCCACCCCCACCCCCACTCATCAACACCTGAGGCAGGTGGGAGAGCTGGCACGGAGGTCCTGAGAGTTGGACAGCTGTCCCTGCCCCTCATCAGCTGCAGCACTAGGGAGAGTGGCCCCTACACCACACCTGGGCAACACAACAGAGCTGGCCCTGAAGGTGTAGGTGTGAGAGAACTAACCCTGAGGACATGAAAACCAGGGAACTGGCCCCACCCCTAGCTCAGTGCTACAAGGGATGATCTAGCCAGGGCAATGCTGGAGAGCTCACTCTGGTGGTGAAGACAGGGGGGAGCTGGCAGGAAGACCAACCCTACAGCTGCCCAGGCCCAGAACCAGGGTTTGTGTTGGTCCACCCCAATATCCACCCCATCTGTGATCTGCTGGAGCATGGGGCAGGGTTGTTCCTGCTGACCCAGGACTGTAGGATCTCCATGACACAGCATAGCAACGAGGTGTAAAGGAAAAGTCTCAGTGAGGGTCAATGTATAACTGAGACCAATGACCCAACCAATGACTCTTTGTGATGAATGCCTGCATGTAAAGATATATGGACAAAGGGGTTTACTGCATGACTCACTGTGTCACACTGCAGCTTCCATGATGAGATTTTCCCTTTCTTCCTTCCCCCCCCCCTTTTTTATCTTAAATTTTATTTTGTTTTATTTTGGGGCAGGAAGGGAGATAGGTGGGATCAGGATGCATGTTGTGAAAGGCACAAAGAATAAATTTTTAAAAAGTTTAAAAAAAGAAGAGAGCCAGAGCCTGTCATGGTGACACACACCTTTAATCTCAGCACTCAGGAGGCAGAGGCAAGCAGAAATCTGTGAATTTGAAGTCAGCCTGGTCTACAGAATGAGTTCTAGGACAGCCAGTGTGATATAGCAAGATCCTTTCTCAAAAAAACAGAGAGAGAGAGAGAGAGAGAGAGAGAGAGAGAGAGAGAGAGAGAGAACGAGAGAGAACGAGAACTAACCCTCCTCCTGGGGACTCCCAATGACCATAGGCTATAGGAAGCTCAAGGTTGAGGGTGTTCATTTAACATAATCTGCAAAAAGTAAACTACCTGTCCTTAACAGACTGAAGTAAGAAAGGGGTGGAGAGTGTATTTAGAGAAGCAAAACTGAAACAATCTTCCCTCATTTAAGACTAGATGTTTTCTCTCTATTTCTACAAGGTATGCCTATCTGAGGTTCAAGAAAACAGCATGAGTAAATAATAATTTCTCTTTCATAAAGAGCTGAATAGAAAACATAATAAGAGAGTGACAGCGACCAGACCTGCAGGCCATGGTTATAGATGAGAGTGTGCTTGATGATCTATTCAACAGTGGGATTATGCCCAAATGAATATTATATTTTCCTGTCATAAAACACAGTTTGAGAAAAGTAAATTCAATCAGTGAGGTAGATGTTCCTGACCATTACTACATAAGGTCTAAATATATACATGTATTATACACACATGCACACAATATACTATACATGTATGTATATTATATCAAGCATCATATAATTCATCCATTTAAAGTACAAAATCAAATGGTTTCTATTGTAGTCACAGAGTTACACAACCATTGTCATTGTGTAATTCTAAAATATTTTCATCCCAGTGGTAAAGTACTTGCCTATACTATCTTAATTTTTCCCCTGCTCATTACAAAAAGATCCGATTTCCATCTTTATTCTTTTGCACGTGGCTATGTATTTACCTGATTTTGTAGACATAATTGAAAAATTATCCCATAAAGAACGCACAGTTTGGGAGAGAACACTATAGTAAGTACTCAGGCATCATGGTAGCAAAGGACCAAGTTCAGTGTCTAAGTGAATATCCCATGGAAGATAAAGCCATCAGAGAGACCAACAGAATAAATTTAATGCTATTGAAGGGGTAGTGTTACCTGGAATACATTTGTCCTCAATAGTTAGTCTACCACAAATGCCCCAGTTGTGTAGCTTTATCTGTGATATAGCCAGATGGCCTGTCTGGGGAGGTTTTTTTTTTTTTTTAAGGGGTGGCATTGTTGTGGGAGGAGAGAGAGCTGAGTCCCTGATAGTTTTTACACAAATAGTTTCTTACCTGAAAATTATGAGGAAGAGGTAGTAAGAAAAGTAAAGGGAAACTAAACTTCTCTGAAAGAGAATCAAGACATCTCAGAGCAAGAGATAGGCTTAAAAATCATAAGACAGGAATCAGGTTTTCTTATCCTTTCTTATCAAAGAAATAACCAAGCCTGAAAATAAAATCCATTTGGAGTGATTAGGAGCCAGTACAAACATACAGTGTTTATATTCATTTTCCCCCTGAATGTTTCTCTAATTTTCTTCTCTTCCTAAATTCATGGGATACTTTCCTCAAGGATTTGATGGAATCCCTAATTCCCATGCCTAGCCTTGCTCAGTCATTTACAGCTTCGGCACACTGTTCCCCCAGGAGGGACACATAGCAAGACAAGTCTCCCTGTAATCACTAGGCTAGAGCAAAAGCCATGTCCCACTGGATACCTTATGGGATTTGAGGCTAATAGGATCAGAATTATTCAACTGGAATAATAACAGCCTGTCTTCTTTAAAATTTCATCATATTAGCATGATTTGTCTGAAACATGGAGATGTGGCTTATTTAACTGGCTCAAAAATAAAAAATCAGATGTTGTTCTGTATTGTGTATATTTAAATTCTTCTTGCATACAGCACATTGTGATCCAAATGAACATTATTATCTACAGCAGTCTGATATTTGGCCAGGTGATATTTTTTTAATGTTATTGTCAAAAATTCTAGTATACTTTCAAATTTAGTGAGTAATTTATGTGTACACTAAGGCATTATTGTTCTCTAATTTATAATCAAAAGATTAATATTGTCATTAAATTTAATGATTTTAGCAAGTGGCAGTTTGGATTCCACATCTGGCACACCCTAGATGCTGTATATAAGTGCAATTTCCTATGTTTTAAAAATCACAATTGCTGGTGACTGAGTGATAGCTTCATGGATCTCTGCCTGTGTAGCTTGAGTCAGAGTAGACAACAAAATCAATCTCTCTCACTCTTGCCCACACTCATGAAAATTCTGGGCAAGATGAGATTTCTTTACTTACATGTGAACTTGGAATTGAATCTTCTGTCCAGGCATTCACATTCATCAGACTTGGCAATTGAATTCTTCTCCATTCACATTTTTAATAGGAAAGGTGATTAGAAACGGTTGTCACTGTGAGTAAATGCTGCAGATTTTGTCATTAGCATTTGTGAAATGTGAGATCACATATTTAAACTGATCCTCTTTTTTATTGAGTGGAGAGTATAAATTTAGTAATTCTGAGGACATTAAAAAAATCTTCCATGAGGAGTTGTCAACGTTTTGAAACAGGAAGACTTTGATATGTTTCTCATAAGGCTTTTTAAGCTGCTAAAGTAGCCAAATTCTTTTAGTTTCACGGACTAAGCTGTATACTCCAAGGAGATTTGTATCCTGATCAAGTGTTTGTATTGTCTTCAAAAATATAATGAATTGTCACTTTTCTCGGTAGTTCAAATATTTCTTTCAAACATAGCAGGTATCTACTTTAGTATTTTTAGCATAGCATTTTGCCTGTGGTAATTTATCAGTTCATTTCCATCCCCCTCCAAGTAATGCACATGAAAATGATGAATGATTATACCTTTATTTTTATTTCTTTTGGAGCTGCCAGCCTTGGCTATTTACAGGAGATCATTATATTTTTATAGATCTGAAGCACTCTGCTGAATCAGCAAAGCAAAGGGTTCCAGCAATTTCCCTGATTATAGCTGCATCTTGTGGATATTGCAAACAACTAGTACCAAAATCACTTGAGAGAGGGGGAGGGGAAGACCCTGCATATTTTCCAGGAGATCAAGTGCAGTGGAAGCTCTTATAAAATATTGGTGTTATAATCTGTAATAAAGTGAATCAAAGAAACATCCCCACTCCCTAAAATTCCTCCAAATACACTAGCACCCCAAATTAGTTTAACTTTCAAATCAGAGGATATGGGTAGAAGGGATATGAATAGAATTCTCCTTTAAGAATGCCATCTTTCCCCTAAGCTCTAATTCACTCAAAGGTTCCCTACTCATCTCTAGAGAATTTCCCAGTGGCATGGGTTTTCTGGTCCAGACTGGTTGGTCTGTTCCATTCTAGATGCAATGATCATGTTACAATCTCAGTGAAGTCTATGATTTTGCACATTAAGTAGCTCATCTTGCCCTGGGAAGCCTCAGCACTATCTGTAAATACCACAGAGTGAGTTCATATTTACTTTTTATCATATTAACCCCAACATGGAACATTCCTTTTCTGGGGCCATGTATTTTTATCAGGCAGGCTAATAGTAAGCGCTTATTGAATGGTGTACCTAGAGTAGTAAGGAAATCTGGACTAAAAATGTGTTGTATTAGTTACTCTTCTCATTCCTGTGACAAAATGCCTGACCTAAGGGTGGAAATGTTTGTTATGCCTCAGGGTTTAAGAAGGGATGCAGAGGGCTGGAGAGATGGCTCAGTTGCTAAGTGTAGTAGCTGTTCTTCCTGATTACCCAGGTTCAATTTCCAGTAACCTCACAATCATAAGTAACCCTATGGGATCCAATATCCTCTTCTGGCCTTTTGTGGGCATAAGGAATGCACATGGCACGTGGACACATATACAGGTAAAGTGCTCATACACATAAAAAAGAGAATAAAATGATGTTTAAAATGAAGGAAAGGATATAGTCCAACATTGCAGGGAAGGTAGAAAAGTTAGAATGTAAGGTAGACACAAAGTTGGGTTAAAAGACACACACACACACACACACACACACACACACACAGAGAGAGAGAGAGAGAGAGAGAGAGAGAGAGAGAGAGAGAGAGAGAGAGAATAGAGCAGTCAGTAAGCAGAGAGAAAACAGGAAATATAGATGGACTAGAAAATCTCAAGACAGGGATGGGTATATAGTTCAGTGGTATAATGCTTACCTAGCGTGTACAAGGCCATGGGTTTAATTCCTGTATTACAAAAGTTTAAAATATCAACCTTATAGAGCTGAGGATGTACCTTAGTTAGTAGAATTCTTGTCTAGCATTCATGAAGACTTTGATTCAATTCTTGGCATGGCAATACATTCCTATAATCCTAGAATTCCACTTTGGAAGTACAGTGAATAGGGTTAGAAGTTCAAGATCACCCTCAGCTACATAATGAGTTTGAGGCCAGTGTAGTGATGTGGGAAAAATTGATATCTGTTACATTCTGCACAAATGCAGGAATTGAGCAAACTGGGATGGTAGGAAATGAAGAAAGGACAGACACACAGAAGCATGTACATAAAAGCTGGGATTGGGTGATCTGGGCTCCTGGGTAGAGAAGCTGTTAGTTTTATGCGGAAGCAGCACTGTTTACTGAGGGAGAGAAGCCACGAGGCACAACAACTGTAAGAGTTTATTAAGAGAAGGAACAGAGGGGAATGTGCTTAGGCCTATGGAGATTGTGCAGGGAGAGGAAGAATGGGGGCGGGGGGGGGGGGGGGGGGAAATGACGCGGGCCACAGGGAGGGGGGGGGGGGGGCGGGGGGGGGGGGCGATGGTAACAGAGACCACACAGAGCACGGATTATGTAGGAGGTAAAGCCCCAGAATGACCAAGCCTCCTGCCTGGTTTCTGGACAGTGCATGCACAGCCATGTAGCAACAGAAGCCACAGCACCTCAGAAGGTCAAATATGTTTATTATATAGTTGAACAGAGATGTGGGGTTATTACAGATAAATATGGAGGCAGGTTTGTCTAATCTCTGTAGGAGCAGTCTATGTAGGGGAGCTATACATATCTGATTGGGGGAGAAAGCTACAGTCAACATTTTCTTCTCACACTATCAACATCCACACATTGACCAGAGAAGACTTTGAGCTTTACCTGGGGAAGGCTTTGCCACACCCATGGGAATGTGGGATTGGGGTCCTTGACATGGCCATGCCTATGTCAACAACGTACATTCACTCAGGACTTCTCCTGATCCCTACAGGCGTCTTTAAGTATGACAGAGTCTTTCTAGCCTCGGGTAGCATTAATTCAGGAATTAAGGTTCTAGATAGAGGCTCATGGTAACAACACTTCCATTGAGACAGCAGCTTTCTGGGTCTTTGTCTTGGGAACTTGAACAAATTTCATAGAAAACAAAAGGCTTTCTCATAGAGTTTCTTTATAGGATTATAGGTGGGAGCTTAAGAGAAAGAAAGAGGTCAGAGCTCCTGTATAACAGGACTGAGTCCCAAGGAATAGTTTATCTTTTGTTGTCATCACTGGGATACACTTGACCTTTTCTTAAACAAAAAAGCAAATATACAAACAAGCAACAACAAGACAAAAACAAACAAAGAACCCTCAAGGCCCATCCTTAGTGACCCACTAACTCCTAAAGGTTCCACAACTTTCCAAATCAGTCACTGAGGACCAAGTGTTCAAACATAAGAGCCTATGGAGAACATTTCACATTCAAACCATAATATGTATACCTCATGTTCACAGCTGTTTGCAATTGCCCTTACCCTACTCATTTAAAGTTGCTTTTGCATCCTTTCCTCTTGCCAGTACTTTTCCAAGGTGGCAGGATGCCCTTCTGTCTCTGAAATTCTTGCTATCTCTTCCCTTTTTATAAAAAAAGATGATCTTATGTATATGTGTGTGAACCTAAGTGTATGCAGGTGCACCTTGTGCATGTAGGAGCCCACAAAGTTCAGAATAGGCATCTTATGCCCTGGAACTCGAGTTATAGATGGTTATGAGCTGCCATGTGTGTGCTGGGAACTGAGCTCAGGTCCTCTATAGGAGCACTAAGAATGACTGATCCATCTCCAACCTTGTAGCTCTGACCATTCTGTACTTCTCTTACTTTCCCAGTGTGCTGTGGTTTAAGTTGCACCCATGCTGAGAAACTCACAGTAACCCCTCCAGATCACACAAAGACTTTTCCATTACTGACTTCACTAATGCCATTGTCACCGGAACACTTAGGCCCCTTAGCCATATTTCATCTCATATCATTTTCTGGTTGCTTCGTTTGAGAATGTGGCAAGTCCTTGGTGACACTGTTGATCTGGCAGTGGTAGGACATTGAAGTCAGTGTTTGTTGCAGTCTCTAAGTAGTTGAACATTTTCTAGGGGAACAAAGGGTTAGAGACTGTGAAAGGGGTAGATGTTTGTTAAGTTCAAAAGATCCGAGATGGGAAATGTTTTTAGATCGTGATGAGTAGTTCAGTACAATGTTTTTTCCCACTTGAGCCAGTCTCTTCTTCCATGATAATTTCCCAGTGATGTCTGACTCATTTGTTTTAATCCCTGCTATCTTGAGACTACCTGCTGTTAAGATGACAAAGCAATCCACACAACCCCATGCTGTACTGATAATTTCCTAAATCCATTACAAAACACTCATTCTTTTTGCAGTTCTCTGGTAATGCGTGTATTCTACTTAAGCACTGAATCTAAATGTGTTTTCCCTAAAGGAACTTTGTATTCCTGAGTAGTGCTTTCAGTGGATAGTTTCTGAAAATGAGTAGTGATCCATTTTATAAAAAAAATTATAATATAATGTATTATTTATATTTGAACATATAGTAAATCAAAATGATCATTCTAGCATGTACTGAGTATGTAAAAATATTGAGATCTTTTCAGCCCTTTGAATATATTTACCTGTAGCATGAATCTTAAAAGTTATTATTAATAAAATCAAACCTGAGGCTAGTTATTGGGGTGAAATGCTGGAAGATCAGAGAGACAGAACAAGCCACATCTTCCTCACCTGGCCAGTTCCTCAGGTGATTCTGTTTCCTCAGACTGGATGTCTCTCAGCTGAACTGTGCTGCTCAAAGTCTAAAAGCTTAACCAGCCAAATGCTTCTAGTTCCTGGTTCTCACGCCTTATATGTCTTTCTGCCTTCTACCATCACTCCCTGGGATTAAAGGCGTGTGTCACCTTGTCTGGCTGTTTCCAATGTGGCCTTGAACTCACAGAGATCCCAGAAGGATTTCTGCCTCTAGAATGCTAGGATTAAAGGTGTGAGTGCCAACATTTTCTAGCCTAAGTATGTAGTGGCTTTTCTGTTCTCTGACCCCAGATAAGTTTATTAGGGTACACAATATTTTGGGGAACACAATACCACCACATTTACCTTTTCTTTTTTTCATTGAAAATAGAATTTTTCATACAATGTATTCTGATTATGGTTTCCCCTCCCCCAGCTTCTCCCAGTTCCTCCCCACATCCCTACTCCTTTCTCTCCCTCATAAGAATGCAAACAGACAGCTGGGCGTTGGTGGTGCACGCCTTTAATCCCAGCACTCGGGAGGCAGAGGCAGGGGGATCTCTGTGAGTTCGAGGCCAGCCTGGGCTACCAAGTGAGCTCCAGGAAAGGCGCAAAGCTACACAGAGAAACCCTGTCTCGAAAAACAAAAAAAAAAAAACAAAACAAAACAAAATGCAGAGGCATCGAAAAGTAATAATACTATTAAAATAAAATAAGACAAAAACAAACAAACTGGAATAGGACAAAACACACAGAAAAAAAAGAGCCAAAGAAAAATCACATGAAACACATACAGACAGACACTGGAATACACTTTTTTCCCATTTTTTCCTTATTTTTTTATTAAGAGATTTTCTATTCATTTTACATATCAATCACAGATTCCTCTGTCCTCCCTCCTCCCACCCCCCCATCGTTCCCCCCCTACCCACCCCCCATTCCCACCTCCTCCAAGGCAAGGTCTCCCATGGGGAGTCAGCAGAGCCTGATACATTCAGCTGAGGCAGGTCCAAGCCCCTCCTCCCTGCTTGACCAAGGCTTCGCAAAGTGTCTCACCATAGGCACTAAGTTCCAAAAAGCTGGCTCATGCACTGGGGACAGAAATACACACATTTGCACACAGAGAAAACACATAAAAACAAAATCAGAAAACATGATATATAAGCAAAAGACCTGTAAGGTTAAAAAACAGCAACAAACAAACCTCCCCCAAATACTATAGAATTTGTTCTGGGTTGGCCTGACCTTAAGTGTGGTTTGTATACCCAGTGAGACTCCTTTGCAGAAAACTAATTTTTCCTTTGAGAGTGGTTATCAATTGGTGACAAGGTTAGGTTAGAGTTGGGGGGCATGTGTGCACTTCTCCGTCTCAGTACTAGCCCCCCATCTTACGTTATGGGTGTTTTTCGTGCACGTGTGTAAAGTGAGCCACATATGTACTTACTTGGTGCCTTTGGAGGCTAGAAGTGCACATCTAATCCTATGGAAATTGAGTTGTGTAGCTGTGCATTACCATGTGAGTGCTGGGAACTCAACCCTAGTCCACTGGAAGAGCACCAAGTGCTTTCAACTGCTGAGCCATCATCTCTAGCCCTCAGGTTTAACACTTCATAAAGAGCAATAGAAAGGTGACACGTAGCAAGGACTCTATTTGCTTTTTCTACTTCTACACTTCTGAGCCATCAACCCAAATAGGAGCCTTACTGGTCTGAACTCCTAAATAATTATTTATTCCATCCATTTCTTTAAATGCTAATTTTCATCTCCGTAGTTTATTGTGTCATTAAAATTTTTACTGGATTAGTAAAACAGCTTTCCCATGAATCTCCCTTCCTACTTGCAGCCATGTTTCTGTAAATTCCAACATACAAGAAGCCACTAGAATGTTATTTCTAAAGCTAAATTCTGATAGTATAATCCCCACTTAAAACATAGTGCTAGTCCTCTCATGTCCACAAAGTAAAATAGCAAACTGCTGAGAGCTGGCTTTTCTCTCAGTCCAATTCTCTTGCCTGTCATTCTTTGGTCTACTCTTTGTACACTAAAACCAAACGGTTTTTAACCTACCGTGTCCTGTTCACTGTCTCCTCTCTTTCTAAACACTCTCTTTTTCTTTCTATATTTAATTCTTATTTGTCAAGTATGGTTCATCTCAGATGCAAGGTCTCTTTGGCTTTTTCTCCTTGCCTTCTCTTAAGTGTGTCTCTTGGAGGATTTCTTGGCAATCACCCTTAATGGACTGCTGAATTCTTGTGACCAGTGTCTGCCCCTGAAGCAGTACAACTAACAACATCCTTTTTTTTTTTTTAATTTTTGGTTTTTCGAGCCACGGTTTCTCTGTGTAGCCCCAGCTGTCCTGGAACTTGCTCTGTAGACCAGGCTGGCCTCAAACTCACAGAGATCCTCCCGTCTCTGGCTCCTGAGTGTTGGGATTAAAGGTGTGTACTACCACGGCCTAGCTATCTAACAACATTCTTAAAGGCACAGTCCCTAGAACCAAACTGACTGGAATTAAATATTGGAGCAATCAACATTACAGAATTTTTGGTAATTTGCTTGATATCCCCTTTCCCCAGTCACTTTATGTGTGAAATGGGAATGCTGTGATGAAGAAATTAGTAAGTGGGCCATGCTTAGTATTCTTTCTAGTCCCATGCAGGTTTATACAAACATTAAGTGCAATAATTTATATACCCAGAATCTACCAGAATGCCTAGAACAAAGTAAACCCCAACTATAGGCTGATTTGCTGAGAGTCGCATGCTGTTGGTTGAGGTACAGTTTACACAATGGAAACAACCTTTTCAAAAGTGTGCACTTCAGTTGCATTTACTGCAGTCACAGTGTTATCCACCCATCACTTCTATTCAGTTCTAGAATCTTGCCAATGCTTTAAAGGAAAGCTCCATGACTACCCATTAGGCAGTCGATCCTCAGCTGTTGCTTACAGGGAATATGACAAAAATATAATGTAGCAGGCCCACTGTACAAATAAGAGTTGTCCTTTAAAAATGGAACCTATATCAAAGACAGGACATTAAATTGCACCCCCCTGGGTCAGTCAGGCATCAGAACAAAATTCTCCAAGGTCACCACTGTAATGCCAAGTGTGGCATTACTCATCCTTTTAACTAATACAAGATTTCTTTGAAATGGCACAAAAGTAACAGTTTTAGTTCAATTGAGGACTTTAGAAAGAAAGCATTCCACACTGTATAAGACGCACTTAATGCAGTCTGGCCTTTTGAAGTCTACCATCTGATGTATGTGGTGACAAGAGAGAAGAGCTCAGAGCAGGTGCTGTTGACAGCAGCATTCCTGTGTGCCATCCTTGGCTCTGTGACTCCAGAATGACATTAGGTCCCTGTTGAAAGAGCCATTCAGATTATCTGCTGCCCACCAGCTCAGTCCATGCATATTCATACTTGAGAACAACACTGCCTTAATAAAGAGCGTTTTGACATTTCTTAGGGCCTAGCTATTGCTATTGATTTCTTCTCTCTTTCCATTGCCAGCTGCTGCCACTTTCCTGACCCTTTCAAGTCCAATTACACTCGTATCCTAGACCATTTCCTGCCTAGTCTCTCTGTCTCTCTCTCTGTCTCTCTCTGTCTGTCTCTCCCTCTCTCTCTGTGCTTCTGTCTCTTTCTGTCTCTCTGTCTCTGTCTCTGTCTGTCTCTGTCTGTCTGTCTGTCTGTCTGTCTGTCTCTCTCTCTCTCTCTCTCTCTCTCTCTCTCTCTCTCTGTGTGTGTGTGTGTGTGTCTATAAAGAACCTCTGTGGTAATGAAACTGTATTTCAATATCGGGCTCATGTTGTGCTATTAGCTTTTGCCTGCCTGATTTCCTGGGTTCTAGTAGGTCCATTACTTTTACCTTCTAGATTGTAGAACCATGATTTCCTTTTGTTGATTTTGGCAACTGTTGAGAATTTATACCTGAGCATGATGTTCTGATCCTCTAGACTTGTCTTCACTGTCCTTCCATTTCCAACATTGGTATTGAATTTGTCCTGATGAATATATTTAATATTCACACCGACAAGAGATATTGTAATATTATCTTTAACAATGTACTTGCTTTAAAGTTGGTTATGAGTTTCCTCTCATATATGAGTGCACATATGAGAGGAAAAAAATCAAAAAAATTTATTGTGCATGAAGGGTGGTAGTACCATTTAAAAATCTATTATCAGATTCATTTTTATTTTCTAATTACTGAGGGTGATAAAACTCAATCAGCACTTATATTTAATGCCTCATTTTGGGAAGCTTCTTTTCAACTCATAAAGGGGATGCATTTCAAACCAAAGACTCTGAGCAATCCAACCTTTTTCAATTAGGTGAGGAGCCTATAAAACTCCTGTTTGCAGCTCTTTCTCAGTAGGGCTTCCCATGTCCCAGTTGCTCTGTGTTGTGCAAAAGCCATGACAAGAGAGAAGTCAAGGCTGATTGTATGACTCAAAGGTTGAATGGTCAGTGCACTGACTGCTGCATGATTTATGATGCAGGAAAAATATACTCTCTTCCCTAGACAGGCTAGAACTACTAATGTAGTGCCAGAAGCAGCCATAGGGCTGCAAAGATGGATGAGAGATACCAGCCGGGCACTTGCAATGACTGATTTTATAGTGTGGAGTAGTCTGGATACTAAGTGGAAAGGCTTTCATGGACCAGGTGGGTATTGAACCTTTCCTCTTGTGTCAGGCCAACATTCCAGAAAGGAGGTGGCATAGTTTAGTAATAGCCTGGATTTTAGCCTTTTCTGTGCTACCTTCAAGGAAGGATGATTGTCCTCTCAGTTGGCCCCACATAAGTATCAAATCTTTCTGTGCCTTGAATTTTTCACCTTAAAAAATGAGGTTATATTTTTGGTTATGAGGTGGTGGTGGCACACGCCTTTAATCCCAGCACTCGGGTGGCAGAGCCAGGCAGATCTCTGTGAGTTCGAGGCCAGCCTGGTCTACAGAGTAAGCTCCAGGACAGGCACCAAAACTACACAGAGAAACTCTGTCTCGAAAAACCAAAAAAAAAATGAGATTAATATTAACATCTATCACAGAGGTAGAATGTCTGATAAGAAGGTGTTCGGCCACTTCAAATGACATGACTATGCTTCTTATTCTTGTTATAGAATTGGTTTCATATATTGCTAAGAACATAAACTCATCAGACTAGCTAGACCTCTCTTAGGGACCTCCTGCTGTGGGATGTTCTGTATGTCAAATATGTTGCTAATAAAACACTGATTGGCCAGTGGCTAGGCAGGAAGTATAGGTGGGACTAACAGAGAGAATTAAAAGAACAGGAAGGCGGAGGGAGTCACTGCCAGCCGCCACCAGGACAAGCAGCATGTAAAGATGCCGGTAAGCCACGAGCCACGTGGCAAGGTATAGATTTATGGAAATGGATAACTTAAGATATAAGGACAGTTAGCAAGAAACCTGCCAGTCCCAC
>CABHPP010119745.1:0-16929 GCA_902168425.1 Peromyscus attwateri | reverse complement strand
CACACACACACACACACACACACACACACACACACACACACACACACTAAAAATGTATGAAAGGATGAAGGAAGGAAAGAAGGAAGAAAGGAAGGAAGGAGAACTGAGGGTATGAATCAGTTGATAGACACCCACCTATGCTGAAATCCCAGTGTGTGGGATGCAGAAGCGCATGACTCTGGATTTCAAGGCTATCCTCAGCTACAAACAAGTTTAAGGCCAGCCTGAAGTACATGGAACCCTGCCTCAAAGACAGGAAGGAAAGGAGGAAGGGAGGGGAGGAGGGAAGAAGAGAAGGAGGGACTGGGTGTATAGCTTACTGGTTGTGATAAGGTTAAAAACAAAGGTTGGTGTTATAAAGAATGGTAGGGTTAAAACAGCAAGGTTGGGAGCCCTGGAGGTGAGAACTGAAAGGGCTTGCAGCTGGGTATGAGATAACCAAGCTGACCAGATAAGAGGAACAGCAAGGCTCCGAGCCAATATTGGCAGGCTGACTGGTTCCTCCTCCTTGAAGAACATATGCAAGGCACATTGCCCTTCCTTATAATCGTGCTTCTAATAAACCCAACTGTAGCAGACTAAGGTTAATGACTTCTGAAAAGTCTCCACCCATTTCAGGAAAGAGACTTCCCCCGATCACACCAAAGACAAGGGGTAAAATATGAGATAAACAATAATAACATTTTATCTGTGGTAGGTAGCCAAACTCCATGCTGGTCATGTAAAGACAAGAACAGAGAGTATAGGGTAATTAACAATTGGCAGATCCCTACACGGGTTAAGAAGTAAGGGCTGTGACATCTGCAAGGTTAACATGACTAGCTATGTAGCCTAGGTTAATGGCCAGTAGATAATCAGGATTAACAGCCGGTAAAGACAAGTCAGAGATGGAAAGAGTGTTCAAGGTATGACCCCTCCCCTAATGGAACATGAAGAGTACCTGATCGACTCTATGGCTGGGCCAGGGGGACATACATCGAGCATGTGGATCTTCATTAGCTCAACTAGTGAAATGCTCAGAGAATTAACCAATATCAACAGAAATTACCCAGGCTTCATCCAGTTTGTGCCAATGTCCTATAAATAGCCCTTGGATAAACAGGTTGGTGTTCCCCTCCCCCTTTCTTGGAGGACCCTCCAGAGCACCGCTAGCTCCCAGAGTTCTGCTTTCTGCAACAGATCCTCAAGCTTTCTTCTTTATGCTTCCTCTCTGTAATAAAAACTCCCTTTTAAACTCATCCTTCCAGCTGCCCTTGGATTTCAGTCAAATTCTCAGGACAAGGACCCAGAGCCGAGCCACGGACTCAGTTGAAGTTCTATGTAACCTTGATCGTGCCAACCCCTAACTCCTGAGTTACCCACATCTTGAGACCCTGCAGTCTCAAAGATGCCAGGCGCACACGGGCACCCACCCACACACACACACACACACACACACACACACACACACAAGCCTGGTTTCAGTAGAAAGGCAGGCATGTGAGAAGGTCTGGCTTAAAGACAATGCTTTTGAGCAGGAAACAGCCCCCTCTGCAAAGTAAGGGGGGTTCTTTCCAGGTTGCTCATGTGGAAACTATAGAACGCCACTGGCAGCGGCAGCACAGTCTCTTTGGATGAACTGAGAAAGACACAGGAGAACTCTTTTCAGAGTAACTTTGTTGTGAAAGTTTCATCTTTAAGGGCCTCCGTGGACAGGCTTCCACAAAGTTGTTTTGGCATCAGAGCAGCCCAAGCTCCTGCTTCCTCTTTCCCGAGTTTCAGATACTTAATAGCAGCTCCAGGGCTAGCACTGCCCTAAGCTCAGGCTTAGCATCTGTGCTTGTCTTGGCATCTTTGGCCTTTCCAGCACCCTGTGTACAGAATACTTCGTATTTAAAATTATTGCTCCATATGGTTTTCTTGAGGCTGGCCTTAAACTCCCTATGTCTAGTTAGTCCAAGGTGACCTTAAATTCCTGATCCTCCTGCCTTCATCTCCAATTTGATAGAATCCCAAGAGTGCCCTTCCATGCCTGGTGTGTTGAAGCTTCTTCTAGTGTATGAAGGAAGTTAGTGATGAAATGAGGAATTAGAGCTGATATTGCTACCACCATTGCCGGTAGAAAAATCAGTTACAGAACCACCTGTTGAAGTCCAAAGCTATCGCAAGCTTTTCTTTTCCCACTTTCTTTTTTTTTTTTTTATGGTAAGGGAACTGAGACAGGATCTCATTTTGTAGCCCAGGGTGACCCAGCACTCACTATGTTAGATAGACTGGCCTAAAAATCATGGCAATCAGGCCAGGAGAGATGGCTCAGTGGTTAAGAGTACGTGCTGCCCTTACAGAGGATCAGAGTTTGGTTCCCAGTACCCATATTGGAAGCTCACAAATGCCTATACCTCCAACGCTAATGGATGTGATGTCCTTTTCTGGACTTCAAGTATATACATAATTAAAAACAAAAAATGTCTTTAAAAAATAAAATGAAAATCCATGGCAATCCACCAGCCTTAGCCTCCTCATGGGATTATAGTCACGAGCCATCATACCTGTTCTTTTTTTGCTCCTCTTATGAAAGTAAGTCATTCATGAAAAAAGTCATAGGGGAAATATCTGTGAATAAAATATAATTACATTGCATCAATAGACCATAATTACTTCAAACATTTATAAAACAAACTATGCTCAACTATAAAAAATTGAATCGGGTAGAGTGCACTATTCTTCAAAATTCTTCCTGGCCATCAGTCTGCATGAGAGGAATATGCTGCTCATTTTTTGCTGTGTGTGGGATTCCCTTTAGCCTCATACCCAACGGAGTAGGCATTACTGCCTCCTGACTTTGGGTATACCACGCGACATGTGTGAAGGTACATGAGAAGTAGAAGCTTCAAGTGTGCACTCATGGCCTAACTTGGAGTCTTCTACTTCTGTCAACACAAGGAGAAAAGCATGATTTAAATGATCTACTGGAGCCGGGCGCCTTTAATCCCAGCACTCGGGAGGCTAGAGGCAGGCGGATCTCTGTAAGTTCGAGGCCAGCCTGGGCTACCAAGTGAGTTCCAGGAAAGGCGCAAAGCTACACAGAGAAACCCTGTCTCGAAAAACCAAAAAACAAACAAACAAACAAAAAAAAATGATCTACTGGGTTCCAGGAAAAAAAAAAAAAAAAAAAAAAAAAGGAGAAGCACAGGGCAAACTGGATCCGAGTTACAATTGGAACCCAGGCCCGTCTAGCCCCTCTGAGATCATGTGCTGACACACGAGAGAAGACTGTGTGAAGCCAGTGCGTTCGCAAGGGCCTTGTTACTCAGCGCTATCGGAGTAACAAGCAACTGTACCGACACGAATAGTAGAGACAAAAGAAGCCAGTCAAACACTGTAGAAAGTCTTCAAGACCGGTGCTGCTACAACCCGGATAACTTCAGATTTCTTGACAGGAAGCCCCAGATGGTAAGCCCCTGCCACAGTGCTTCCACGCCTTCATGTTGGCCTCCATTTTCTCATGCCCAGTTCGTGTCTATAAGCTGAAGGGAGACTATACATGCAAATCTTCATAAAGTCAGATTCTTAATAGCCGAAGAGTTGTGTTTCATAGTATGGCAATCATAGCAAGACACTCTGAGTTCTAATCTCTGGGTGTGAATGTTCTGGGTGTGTGCATTTCTTTTTTCTTTATTTGTAATTTTACAGGAGTGACATAGATTGTTGGCCTAGTTCTTACAATGATACATACATCATGTTTTTACCGACCCACTCTGTTTTTCTTCTTCTGGGAGGTTTGAGAATTGAACCCCTAGCCTCCTGTATGCTAGGCAAATGCTATACCACTGAGCTACAGCCCCAACCCCAATGGGCAGAATTTTAAAATATTTTAGTATACTTTAAAAGAAACTAACCACCCACTTTCCAAACAATAGATTTTTTTTAAATGATTACTTCTTTCTCCTAATGAGAATTTTATAACACAACAGAAGATGAAAAATTAACATCATTGCACTTCACTAACTTCAATATTTATTTTATAGTTACTGTACTTTCTCCAACTTAAAAAAAATTGGCCAGTTCTGGTTTCTTAATGTCCATTTAGATGCTCTTAACTGGGTACCAGTAGAAGGCTCTGCAAAACCCAGGAGTCAGCCTTATAGGGAGCAGGTATCAACAGCAGGGAGCTAGCTCTTCTTGCATATGAACTACTTTCAAACGCTTTAACCAGTGGCATTTTAGGGAAATCACTGTCTACTGGCAAGCACACATGACACCCTTCAGCCCTCTGCTAAGGGGTGATGTGCACGAGGGCTGAAGGGGAAGTTCACCCAAAGGAGCGGTTGGGCAACATGCTCCGCAACAGACAGGAAGGCAGTGAGCACTGACTCAAGGTCAGCTCTCTAGGGCCTTCAGTACCGCTTCCTGATGCAAGCCTTTTCTGCAGCGCGTTGTATTCCTGAAGAACCGTGAGCTGAACAAACTTCTGTTGTTTTTCATGACAGGGCATGGGGGACTGCCCAGCCTGCACTTGGAGTCTCCAGCCTCTTGTCTCCTGAGTGAAGGAATTCTGGTTCTAAGAGTGGTCTCTTTCTAGATTTAACTCTTCATTTTTATAATCTAACCCCCACCCACCCATCCACATGCACTCTCCTTTTGCTTCCTAACTTAAAGGATTTGAGATTGGTTTTTCTTTGTGTGTGTATGTTTTTGTTTAGAATGAGAAGCTAGGAACTGGGTCAAGTGGCCACACTTGTAATCTAAGCTCTTGGAAGGCCAAGACAGAAGGATGGCTCAAACTGGGGAACTCAAAGTGTTGTGTGATCCTATTCCTGGGGAAACGTGAACAAATGTTTGCTCACCCCAGATGGAGAGCCAATGTCAGACAATAGTAACAATATCACCCCAATCCAGCGTGGTGAATAAACGTGCTCTAGTGTCATTCCTGCTGCTGTGATAAAAATATCCTGATCTAAAACAGCAGGGGAGGGAGGTTTATTTAGTTTACAATTCAAGGATGCAGTGCATTATTGTGGGGAAATCCAGGCAGTAAGTCATCCCATCCACAATCAAGAGCAAAAAGAGAGCAAATGCATGGATCCTTGCCTGCTAGCTGCTCTTAGCACTCCGCCCAGCTTTCTTCAGTTCCGCACACAGCTCAGGGTTCAGCCCAAGGACAGGGCCACCTACAATGAACTGGGTCCTCCTACGTCAACTAACAATCCAGACAATCCCCCACGGACCAACTTGATCTAGATAATTCCTCGAGATTCTCTTTCCAGGTGACTCTAGATTGTATGGCGTTAACAGTTAAAAAGCTAGCCGTCATGCAGTGAGTTTATTTGGGTTAATTATTTGAACATAGTGAGGAGTTACTTCCAGAAGCACGGACCCCTGGAAGGCAGTTGTATCACCAACACCCTACCATAGCATGAGTTGATGACTCACATAACTGGACTGGGGCTCTCTGCAACAGTTCTTGAATACATAACCCTGGGAAAATAAGGGCCTTGTGAATTTGGTAAGTTTTGAGGTGAATTTGTGAACTGTTTCATTCACGGGTTTTCATGGGCCTCCATTTCGTTACCTATTTAAATTTTTATGTTTTTATTTATGTATGTGAGTATGTACCTGTTTCTCTGTATGTGTCCCACATGTGGGCAGGTACCCTTAGAGGCCAGAGGAAGGTATCAGATCACCTGAAACTAGAATTACAGGTGGTTGTGACATGCTGGTGGAGGTGCTGGGATCCAAACACTGGTCCCCTGCAAGGGCAGCAAATCCTCTTAACTACTGAGCCATCTCTCCTGCTCCTTTTAGGCTCAGCTTCCCCTTTGAATGGAATGTTTCAATTTAGAGGAAGTTGTTGGACAACAAAGGTGAGCAGGAGTAACACAGTGATGCCTTTTCTGAACAGTAGAAGGAGGAGGAGGAGGAGGAGGAGGAGGAGGAGGAGGAGGAGGAAGAGGAGGAGAAGGAGGAGGAGGAGGAAGAGGAGGAGGAGGAGGAGGCAAGGGAAAGAAATCTCCTGTTGTGTGACTTCCCACTCCAGACAGAACACCATCGACAAGACAAAAGAAAGGATTGTATCTAATCTACCTTGGTGAATCAACCAGTTTATTAGGGCCGTTTACAGGAGCCAGGATGACTCAATGGCAATTGTGTCACCAATAACCTACCAGAGCATAGGTGATGATTCTAGAAAACTGCATCCCTGGAGCTCCCTGCCCAACTCACAGGCAGCATCACACAAGAGTCTCTTTTCTTACTCAGGAACTTTGGAGAGGGTCATGGAACCTTGTGAGTTCTTGGGTTTGCCAATTCTAATAAACCTCCTTCCTCCCCCCAGGAAAAGTTGTAGATTGGAGAAAATAGCTACTCACACCTTCTAGATGCTGTAAATCTGGAATTCTATTTTCTAAAAGAGCTAAGAACTAGGCTATGCAACAAACCAGTAGACAGCATCCTGCTAAATGGAGAAAAACTCGAGTCCCTGCTAAGTCAGGAAAAAAGGAAGAATGTCCACTTTCTCCTATCCAATATAGTGTTGAAGTCCTAGCTAGAGCAGTAAGACAAGAGAAAGAAGTAAAAGGGATACGTATAAAAGAAGAAGTAGCCAATGTATCCTTATTTACATATAAAATGATTCTTTGTATTAAAGATCACATCAAAAAATCTTAGAACTGATAAGCTCATTTATTTCGGCAAAGCAGTAGGATACAAAATCAACTGGCCTTTCTGTTGTCAATTACAACAGACTGAAAAGGGAATTGGGGAACAACCCCATTCACAATACCCTCAATAAAAATAAATAAATAAACAACTAGGGAATAAAACTAACCAAAGAAATGGAAGATCTCTACAATGAAAATTTTAAGACACTGAAAAAAAAAAAAAAACGGAGAAAGATGCTAGTGGATGGAAAGACATCCTATGCTCATGAATGGGAAACATTATTATTGTGAAAATGACTGTGTTGCTATAGAAAACACACAGATTCAATTCAATCCCGATCAAAATTCCAATGCCACTCTTTAGACATAGAAAAACCAACTAAAAAATGTATATGGTGGCACAGAAGCCCAAGGGTAGTCAAGTAATCTTAGAATACTGTGGGAGATAGCACCATACCCTGATCTTCAATTATGCTATAGAGCCATAGCAATAAAAACTACATGGGGTCAGCACAAATATAAACACATAAGTCCATGAAACAGAATTGAGGACCTAAACATAAGTCCACGTAACTAACGACATCAGACTTTTTTTAAACAGAGAAACCAAAAATATATACTGGAAAAAAAGATAGCATCTTCAACAAGTGGTGCTAGGAAAACTGAATGTTACCAGGTAGAAAAAAGTAAAACTAGATTGTTACCCCTTACCCTGCATGAACTCAACTCCAAATGCATCAAGAGCCTCAACAAAAGACCCATCCTGCAGAACTGCCAGGAGAAAAAGCAGGGAGAACACTTCAACTTATGGACACAGGTCGTTCATCTTGGTTATTCACTATCCGAATAAGACTCTGTTGTACTGAAAATAAGACCAAAGACTGACAAATGGGACCCTGTGAAACCAAAAGGCTTCTTCTGTACTACAAAGGAAATGGAGGCAAATAAATAGGGTGCCCACAGAATGGGAGAAGATCTTTTCCAACTCTACATCTCACAGAGGATTAGTGCCCAGCATACACAAAGAACTCCAAACTAAACATTAAGAAAATAAATAACTCAATTTAAAAAAATGGCTATGGAACTCAGCAGAAAATTGTCAAGGGAAAACAAGCAGCCTTTTGAAATGTGTGCAAAATCCTTAATCATTAGGACAGTGTAAATCAGAAGTATTTTAAGATCCCATCTCACTCATCAGATTGGTCATCAACAGAAATACAAATGCCTCCAGGGGAAAGATAGAAGGGGAACTCTCATACACTGTTGATAGGAGTGTAAACTAGTGCAACCATCTTAAAAAGCAGTCTGGAGATTTCTTAAAAAAAAATAGAAAGGGGGCTGGTGAGATGGCTCTTCAGATAAAGGCACCAATGGTTAAGCTTGGTGACCTCAGTTGGATCCCCAGGACCCACAGGATAGAAAGAGAGAATTGTCTCCTCCCAAAAGTTGTCTTCTGGCATGTGTGCCGTGGCAACATCCACCCCCACCAACCGCACACATGACACATTCATACATAGAAATAAAAATTAAATATAAAAATTTCAAAACCAAAAAAACTAGAAATAGAAGTGGGATATGACCTGCTATACTACTCCAGGCCATGTACAAACTATCTATATCTACCTATAGATAATTGCATGTCTATGCTCAATACTACTCGATTTACAATAGCTTAAGAAAAAGAATCAACCTGAATGTCCATGTTAACAGATGAATGGATAAGAAAAATGAGGTATATATACACAATGGAATATTACTCATCTGTAAAGAACAAATGAAATCCTGAAGTTTATACAGAAATGGACAGAACTGGGAAAAAAATTATACCAAGAGGGGTAACTCGAACCCGAGAGACAAATGTCTATTTTCTCTCACTCGGGAATCCATCCTTTGGTTTGTGTGGTTAACTTGCAGCAGAAGTGGGAGCCAGGAAACTAAAAAGAGACATTTTGGGGAGGGACATATTAATGGACAGGGAATAGAAAATTATAGGTATAAGGAAAGTAGTGAGGTAGAATATTGGGGGCAGAAAGGCTTAATAAAGCAGGAGGGTGGGGGAAGTATGGGGGAAGTTAAGGGGTGATCAAGATAGTAACCCCAAGGAAGGTCGGCTAACTTACAACCCAACTTATTTTGGGGTTTTGGTTTGGTTTTGGTTTAGAGGCAGGGTATAAATTTGTCACCCTGGCTGGCCTGGAACTCTCTTATGGTAGACAAGACTGCCTCAGACTCTCAGGCAGCCACCTGCCTCTGCCTCCCAAGTGCTGGGATTAAAGGTGTGCGCCACCACCGCCCAGCTACGCAATCCAACTTTAAAAAGAATTTGAGGGACAATAGAACATATTAAATGAAAAAAATGGAGTATGATGAAATTTAAAGAACTAAAGAGGGGAATCAGGTGGGAGAATATGGGGGATAAAGAGGAGGAGATAGTAGATTAGTTGATCAAATTAAGGACCAACCAAAAACCCTTATGGGAACACAGTAGTTCGTAAGCTAATTTCAAAATACAACTTTAACAACAACAACAACAAAAAGAGTTTGAACAGAATTACTTTGCATGGGTTAGTAAATGAAAATTTCAGTGCAAGACCCTACATGTTATCAATCGGGGTGACCCCAGAAGTCTTCAAAACAACACAGACTATTGCCCTGACCTTGGTTGGCCACCGTCACCACACAGAAAGACCCTATTGCTGAGAACACCATATGCCTCTGCTGACACACCAGCTTCCAAGTGACTGGGGAATTTCCTCCCTGTTGGCTGGCTTTCATGGGGACGATTTAAGACCCAACGAAGACATTGTTTCTTCGGAAACTCAGAGAAAAACTGAACAGTCCTCCCTCCAGTTTCAAGTGCTTCTGGTCACCCCCTTCATGACCGCTTGCAGAGGTCCTGTGACGAAACAAAGTGACAGACCCCTGCCAGATTTGCTGTGTGTAACCATGGTACATACACATCTTGGTAATAACTGTTTTATGTCGCTTCTTCAGAAGTGACTCAAACTAGTTGAAGCCACTGACTCCCTCACTAGGATTATTTACACAACTCACAGACGGGTGACCTTTAGCCATCAGAGGGTTACAAACTCCACCCAAGGTTTACTGTGTCAGCACCATTTTCTGAACATGG
The DNA here is from genome assembly GCA_902168425.1 of Peromyscus attwateri. Lineage (NCBI taxonomy): Eukaryota > Metazoa > Chordata > Mammalia > Rodentia > Cricetidae > Peromyscus > Peromyscus attwateri. Next base: position 7,158 of record CABHPP010119745.1, on the reverse strand, counting down.
ATTGTGGTGATATATTGTGTACCCTAATAAAATTTGCCTAAAGATCAAAGAACAGAACAAGCCACTAGATTAAACATAGAGGCCAGGCAGTGGTGGCACACACCTTTAATCCTAGCACTTGGGAGGCAGAGATTTGTCTGGGTCTCTGTGAGTTCAAAGCCACCATGGACTACAGAAGATTGACTCAGTCTAGGAGAGAAAACAGAGTCAGGCAATGGTGGCACACGCCTTTAATCCCAGGAAGTGATGGCTAGGCAGAGAAAGGTATATAAGGCGTTGAGGAGACAGGAACTAAAGGCTTTTCGGCAGAAGTGTCCCTTTCAGCTAGAGGCTTTTTCAGCTGGAGTCTTTTGGGTGAGGACTCAGAGGATTTCAGTCAGAGGATTCGTGGAATTGGTGAGCTAAAACATGGCAGTGGCTTGATCCTTTGTCTCTCTGATCTTTGAGTATTTACCCCAATATCTGTTACCGGGTTTTTTAATTATAAGACCAATTTAAGATTCAAACAACAGATCCATATAGAGCCAGGAGGTTTAATGATGCCCATGCAGTCGGCCAGTTTTTCTACCTTCTCGTGTCTCCAGGGATCCTTCCCTTGCCATCCATTCTTTATCCCATAAATACACTAAACCTTAGAACTTTAAAAGATATTTTATTTATGTGCATGTGTCTGTGTGCATGTATGCTACGCATGTCCGGATACCTGCAGAGGCCAGAAGACAGTGCTGGATCCCCTAGAACTGGAGTTAAGATAATTGTGAACTGTCTGACATGGTCCTGAACTGAACTCAGACCTTTTGTAAGAGCAGCAAGTACTCGTAACCACTGAGCCATCTCTCTAGTCCTTAAATTCTAGCTCTGGGGTGGTGGAGTTGAACCTGAAATTGCTCTCCCCTCATGTTTGACCAAATGATCTCTTTTGTGGAAGCCATTGTTTAAACACCTGACATACTGCAAGTGGTGAAAATCAGGCCAGCTTGGGTGACACAGTCCCTTTATGGGCTTCCAATATGGCCACATAAGAGCTTGTCTGAGTAGAGGATTTAGTCAAATTCCCTTTCTCTTTAATTAGATTTATTTGTTTTGTCTTTAATTGTGTGTAGGTGCATGGGTCTACATATAGGTATGTACACATGAGGGCAGGTGCCCTCAGAGGCCAGAGATCTTCAATTCCCCTGAAACGTGAGTCATAGATACAGTTGTGAGCCACCCAACATGGGTTGTGAGAATGGAACTGGAATCCTCTGGAAGAGCAGCCATTGCAGTCCACTGCTCAGCCGTCTCTGCAGCCCTTAGTCAAATGTCTTGATTGCACACGGTTAGAGAGATGTGTGTAAGGATAGGGGAAACCTAGAGACATCTCTTTCAATACTCTTTATTTAGTGCCCAGGTTAAGTTTTCATTCTGTTTGGCACAATGTGGGGGCTAGACTACAGGAAACCAGGCCTCAGCAGATGGGGGGAGGGTTCTCTGTATCCCCGAGGAATTGTGGCGTATGTGTGTGTGTGTGTGTGTGTGTATGTATGTGTGCATGTGTGTATGTTATGGGCTCTTACTTATCTGGACTGGCTTTGAACTTTTGGTCCTGCTGCCTGCCTCAGCCTCCCAAGTACAGGGATCATAGGAACACATCACCACCCACAGGCTGACTTTCTATTTACAGGGTGAAATTCTATTTACAGGGGTGCTTATTAAGCAAGAAATACAAGTGGCATAACCCAAGGGGACTAGTCTCGGGTAAGGGAAGTCTAGAGTAGTCACTCTAAGGTAAGATGCAAATGAGGATGCTGGAGCCTGAGAACATACACCTGGAGACAGACAGCAGAAGCCAGGCTGCTATTTGCCTGCCAGGCCTAGTATTAGTATTAGCTCCAAAGTCAAGTGTTAAAAAGAGAAATGCTTCTAAAGAGCTTTACTTGGGGGAAGTCTGCAAGTTCACACACTTAGATATATTAATGACAAAGAATATAAATTTGTTTATAAGACACATGGTCTTTTGTTTGCTTGCTTTTGAAAAAGAGCCTTGCAGTGTGATCCAGGTTGTTCTCAAGCTCACAATCCTCCAGTCTTAGCCTCTCAAGTGCTGGGCCACAAAGCATGTTTTAAAAACTCTAAAATCAGAGCTGGAGAGATGGTTCAGTGCTTAAGAACATTTGTTCTTGCAGAGGACCCAAGTTTTGCTCACAGCACCCACACGGTAGCTCGCAACCACCTGTTACTTCTGTTGCAGGGACCTGACATTCATACATGGTTCACACATATTCAGATCCATAAAATTACACATAAAATAAGATAATAAAATACACCTTATGTGAATTTTAAAATCTAAATATCAAGAAGTGTCACCATTACTATCAAGAAATGAAACTGAGAAAAATTATTGAACCAATCACAGCAGACTAGAAGATCAGGTTAAAAAGGAGGCTCCATCCTACCACAAGGAAACCTGTTCAACTGTGCTCATAGCAGCTTTATTCCTAATAGCCAGAAACTGGAAACAACCTACATGTCCCTCAACCAAAGAATGGATGACAAAAATGTGGTACATTTATACAAAAACTCAGCTGTTAATTAAAAAAAAAAGACAACATGAAATTTACAGGCAAATGGATGGAACTAGAAAAAAAATCATCCTGAGTGAGGTAACCCAGACCCAGAAAGACAAACATGGTATGCTCTCACGTATAAGTGGATATTAGCTGTAATGTGAAGGATAACCATGTTACAATCCACAGATCCAGAGAGACTAGGTAACAAGGAGGGCTCAAGGGGGAATGCATGGATCTCCCTGGGAAGGGGAGAATAGATTTCACAGGGGTCCTAGGGAGGTTGAGAATGGGAAAAGGGGGGATTGGGTGGGGTAATGGAGGGAGAGATGACTGGAATTGGGGGTTATTTCAGGGGTGATGTGGAAAACTAGTGCAATAGAAACTCCCTGGAATCTATGAGGGTGATGCTAAGGAAGACTCCTAATAATGGGGGATACAGAACCTGAACCAACCATCTTCTGTAGCCAGACCAGGTAAGACTTCCAGTGGTGGGACTGAGACACCAACCCAACCACAAAATCTTTGACTTAAAATTTGTCCTGTCTACAAGATGTGCTGGCATAATGGTGGCACAGAACTGGATAGTCCAGAGACTGGCCAGAAAAATAAAATAAAATAAAAAGTAAAAAATAAAAACATAAGAAAGGGAAAGAAAGAAAAGAAAAGAAAAAGGCAATGAAACGATTCTTAATGATATTTTGCCGTACTCATAGACCAGGGCCTAGTAATTACCGTCATCAGGGAGGCTTCACCTAGCAACTGATAGGAGCAGATGTAGAGACCCACAGTCAAACATGCAGAGCTCAGGGGACCCTGCAGAAGAGAGGGAGGAAGGATTGTAGGAGCCAGAGGAGTCGAGGACACCACAAGAACACAGCCCACAAAATCAACTAACCAGGGCTCATAGGGGCTCACAGAGACTGAAACAACAATCACAGCGCCTGTATGGGTCTGAGCTAGGTCCTCTGCATGCATGTTACGATTGTGTAGCTTGGTGTTCCTGTGGGGCCCCTCACAGTGGGAGCAGGGGCTGTCTCTGACTCTTTTGCCTGTGTTGGGGACCATTTTCCTCCTACCTGCTTGCCTGGTCCAGCCTTGATAGGAGGCTTTGAACCTGAACTTACTGTCCTTTGTTATGCCAAATTCAGTTGCTATTCCTGGGGGGCCTGTTCTTTCCTGAAGGGAAATGGAGGAGGCCTGGGAAAGAGGGGAGGTGGAGAGAGGGAAACTGTGGTCGGGATGTAATATATGAGAGGAGAATAAATAAAAAGAAAAAAGAAAGAGATCAGGTTAAAATTCTTTTGTTTTTCATATTTTCCCCTTTTATTGAAAATAGATTTTTTTCCTCGCATACTATATCATGATTGGTTTCCCCTCCCTCTACTCCTCCCAGTTCCTCCCCACCTTACCCCCCATCCAGATCCACCCCCTTCCTGTCTCTCAATGGAAACAAAGCAGTTTCTAGTGATGGTAATACAATAAAATATAATAAGATAAAACAAAAACTAACCCATCAGAATTGGACAAAACAAACGAACAAAAGGAAAAGAAAACAAGAGAAGGCATAGGAAACAAAGATCCACTCAGGAATGCCATAAAAACACTAAACTGGAGGCCATAATATATACACAAAGGATCTATACAGTAAAAAGAAAGAAAAATGTATATGTATGTATGTATGTATGTATGTATGTATGTATATGTTTTATAATGCGATTAAATCACTACCAATCCATGAAACAGCTTAAAAATTATAAGAATCTATTGATTGGGGGTTTAACTTACAATACAGGAAACTCACAATACAGGAAATAGGGATTGAGGCATAGTTCAGCACTCTTCTCTGGAGAGCTCTGCCCTGATCCGTACCAGCATCTAAGACCGAGAGGTAGAGAAGAGAGGTAGGCACGTACACATCTCGGGTCTTAAGGGGTCCTGTCTCAGCCACGCCCCAGGGGCAGGTCATAAGCAGGTGTGGCAGTTACCTGCTGCCTCACTAGGGGCAGTGCTTCAAGGTCAAAGCTGGAACAGCTACCCACTACACACACACACACACACACACACACACACATTAAAATAAACATTAAAAGTAAGATTATTTTAAAGAGAAAAGCCCTGACTGGATATTATGAGACAAGGAACCACCAGAGATGCTGTTGAGTTCATTTTCTGTTGGCCACTTACTGCCTGGCACGTGGCCTACCCTTAAGAGTACTTTGTTTCCCCAGTGAGACTCCCTTAGAGGAAACTCAATTTTCATTTGCAAGTGGTTATCAATTGGACATAGCTTCTGGCTTAGGGATGGGGGCTTGTGTCCATTTCTTTCAGCTCTAAGACCCCTTCTGGGGCAAACCCATACAGGCCCTGTGCATGCTGCCTCAGTTTCTGTGAGCTCATACATACATTGGTCCTGTTGTGTTTAGAAGGCCTTGTTTCCTTGGTGTCCTCTATCACCTCTGGCTCTTATATTTTTCTGCCTCCTCTTCATGAGAGGGGTTGTCCCTCAACTCCTTGTGGGGAGGGGGGAGAGAGGCGTGATGGAGACATCCCATTTAAGGCTCAGTGTTCCAAGATCTCTCACTCTCTGCATAGCGTCTGGCTGTGGGTATTTGTTCTCATCAGCTGCAGGAAGAAACTTCTCTGATGATAACTGAGCAAAGTATTGATCTATGAATATAATAGAATGTCATGAGAAGTCATTTTATTGCTATGTTTTGGGTTTGTTTAAAAAACAAAACAGTAGTATTTGGTTTTGCCCTCGGTCCCTGAGCTATCTCGTCTCATGTTCTTGGTCACTCAAGTGGTATTGGGTATGGGTTCCATCTCATGGAGTGGGCCTTAAGTCAAATCAAATCAGATATTGGTTGGCTACTCCCACAAGCTTTGTACCACCATTGCACTAGCATGTTCTTGCAGGACACCAATGTATACCAAAGGGTTTGTGGCTAGTTTGGTGTCTATATTTCTTTTTTTGGTAGCACACAAGAGCACCTTCCTGTACCTATGATCCTAGAATGTAGGCATGAATGCTGTCTGTAGGCACCAGCTGGACTTCTCCATGTTCAATGAGTTGTGTAGGTGTTGCCTTCAGCAATGGGGCCTTGCTGACAGTTTGTGGAGAGCAACCTACAGTCTTGCCAACAGCCTGGGTTATTCCGGGTTCCTATGGGACCCCTTTGGTCAACAACTCAATTAGATGTAACCCAATCCTAGTGCTGGAAGCTTCATCTGGTGACAAGAGATGGCCAGTTGGGACTCTTGTTTCTCCTATTATTTGGTGATTTTATTTAGATCACACACACACACACACACACACACACACACACACACACACACGTATGTATAGGAGTTTTCTACTTTATTGGGCATCCATACTTGTCCTCAAATAGCCCTTAATTTTAGTTGTCTCTCCCCATATTCCTTCGCTTCTCCTCCTCTTCCCTCTGCCTTCACCACTTTATACTCCCATTTCAGCCCTCCCCAATCCACCTATAACCATCTATTCTATTTCCCTTCCTAGGAAGCTCTACCTATCTTCTCCTAGTCCCTTACTCTGTATCTAACCTCTGGTTCTATGGATTGTAACTTGGTTATCACTGACTTAATAGTTCATATCCACATACAAGCAAATATGTACCATCTTTGTCTTTCTGGGCCTGGGATACCTCACTCAGGATGATTTTTTTTTCTAGTTCCATCCATTTGCCTCTACGTTTCATATTTTCAGTTTTATTAATGGCTGAATAATACTCCACTGCATAAATGTACCACATTTTCTTTATCCATTTGTCTGTGGAGGGATATGGTTGTTTCTAGTTTCTCACTATCATGGAATAGAGCAGCAATGAACATGGTTGAACAAATGTCTCTGTGGTAGGATGAAGCATCCTTTAGGCATCTGCCCAAGAGTGCTATAGCTGGATCTTGAGGTAGAACAATGCCCATCTTCTCGAGGAATCACCACACTGATTTCTATAGTGGCTGTACAAGTCAGCATTCCCACTAGCAATGAATGAGTATTTCCTCTACTCTACATCCCAGCTAGCATGAGCTGTCATTTGTTTCCTTGACCTTAGCAATTCTGACATGTGTAAGATGGAATCTCAAAGAAATTTTGATTTGCAGTTACCTGATCGCTAAGGATGTTGAACATTTCTTTAAGGGTTTCTCAGTCATTTGAGTTTCCTCATTTGAGAATTCTGTTTAGATCTGTACCCCCATTTTTTAATTGGTTATTTGTTTTCTTGCTATCTATTTTTTGGGGTGTTTTTATATATATTTTGAATATTAGCCCTTTATCAGATGTATAGTTGGTAAAAAAAAACTTTTCCCATTCTGTAGGCTGCTGCTTTGCCCAAATGATGGTGTCCTTTGCTGTACATAAGCTTTTCAGCTTTATGAGGGATGGTAATACTTCCAGAAATTATTTTATTATTCAGGAGTGTTTTAGTTTTTTTTCTGTTGTTGTTGTTTTCTTGTGTGTGTGTGTGTGTTTGTGTGTTATTGGTGAAATTATTAAGGCCACTCCACGTAGTTAAAAGGGAGGTTTATTTAGTGGTGTAACTTACAAGTGAAGGGATGGGTAGGTTGCAGGGTCTGGGAAAGGTGT
>CABHPP010119744.1:47420-60901 GCA_902168425.1 Peromyscus attwateri | reverse complement strand
TGGTGGCTGGTCCCTTTGATGGTTGAAGGCAGCAAAACATTCTGATCGGTGTGGCAGCGCCTCCTTTGAACTCGATTACTCGGTTTAGCGATCTATTTTAAAACAAGGTTTCTAGTTCTGCCCGTGCGAGATAAGCAACGTTCACCAGGCACAAGTACTGTCTTCGTTTATTACATCATTTCAGGCTGGGCAGAGCGGAGGAAATTTTGCTCTGACTTGCACTTGAATGCGTCTTCTCTTAAACCCTCAGAAATGTGAAAAGCTGCTCCAGGATTTAAAATTTGTCACTTGGATTTACTATGGCTTGTGGGATCTTATCTTCTCCCGAGTTCTAGCTTGGCGCCTAGAGTAGGCTGTAAATGACTGAGGGGTTAATCTTCTAAGTTTGTAGAATTATATGCAACTCATTTGTTATAATTATTCCCACTGTGCTTCATCAGGAAGCAGTGGGATTTGTGAACTCCGGGGGCTGTAGATTAAGCCTCCTGGTCCTTTGATAAATAGTTTAATAGAACGCGGTGAAGGGTGAAGTTCACATTTCCCCACTCCTGTGTAAAGATGAGCTGTTCTTTACCAAAGAAGGGAGGAGAGAAAGAATTCAATTCGCATCTTGTTTAATTTCCAATCTCGTTGCACTTGAGTTAAAGGATAAAAACTTAGAATTATGTGACGAATGCTTTTGACAAATCCGAAGACTATATAGTGTGGTCCTTGATGCATTGTTTTAAGGCTGAGATAGCAGGACTTTCAACAGGAACCACTATTGCATCTAGAACAGCCAGTAGTATTGTTTAATGATTTTTTTTCGTAAGTTTCTTCTTGCAAAACCCATGTTCAAATTCCAAGGTTAATACCGCTTCATAAAACATTACCTAAGGCCTTTTGGTTTTTCTGAGAATTGTTTTTAAGAATTTTTTTTTCTTCCTATGGTCTTGCTGCATGCAAATTGATCATCCCCCCGCTCCCCAGTCCTTATTTCTCAGTTGAACTCGATGCAGTTTTTCTTCCCTCTCTTCTGGAGTTTTGGCTTGCTCATTTTGGTTGTACGGTGGCTGCCCAGACCTTTCTTGTGTGCACTGAATTTCTTTTTCTTTCTTTTTTTTTTTCTTTATCATCTAGCACTTTGTGTTTCAGCACTCCCAAAACACCTCCCCTGTGGCCTGACCGGTAACATTGAGTGACTGTGTGGTGGGCCTTTGTGGATGCTTCTTGAACCCCACTCCGAGGCATTTATATTCCCCCCCCCCCCCAAAAAAACAAAAATGCACCACTGGCCAGGTCAAGCTGGATCCACAAGAACTGGTCCTTTGTCGGTTGCCAACCTTACTCGGTATTATTTTGTTTATTAGGCTCTCCAGAACGTGCCTTTGTAGAACACAATTAGTATTGCAGGAGGTTTTGTATTAGCACACCCAGGTCGAAACCCTTCAGAGATGCTATTTTCAGCACTGTGGAAGACAGCTGTGAGCAGCACTTTCCCCCTACCCTAAAATGACTCATACGTAAATAAGGCAGACTATGATAGGTGGTGATAGATACACACAGAAAACCCAGTGGGGTTTGGAGGCAGGAGAAAGCAGTGCTTTGGGGACACTCAGCCTTGGGAGATGACAAGGGTCTTAAGCAGAGAATTGGGGTGGGGGATAGGTATGTAAGGCTCAGTGTTGTGTGGGGAGGAGTGCCAGGTCTGCAGAGTGCTCCCTGACCTAGGCAAATCTTCTGACTTACCCGAGAGATTGAGAGGGTGGGATGGAACCCGGAGGTACCAGGAGGTAGCCCTGCTGTGAGGAGGGAGGTGAGAAAGCTTTGAAGCTCTTACTGCTCCAGATGTGGCGCCCAGGCTGACTTGGTGACAGCCATCTTCGGTTTGTCACTCCTGTGCCACATGTGGTGAGAAAAGGAATTTCAGAACTGGTCAGGTCAGTTCTAACTGAAAAAATTTTAAAGACAGATGCTACAAGTTCATAGTTCAAAGGCCAAAGGAAACAGAAGTGATAGACAGTGAAAGTCAGTCTCCCTCCACCTGTTTCCGGTTGGCAGCTTCTTGTAACTGGTGCTGGCTTGTAGTGGGAACCTACGTAACATCCAGATTGTCTCAAGTCGTTTACACTGTTCATTTCTGTGCATTACACGTGTATCCATGTGAACATATTCTTTCTGTTTCACACCTGCACCTCCCTTTCCCCCCCTCTCCGTGGTCTGGACGCTCCTTTGAACTTTTATACAAAGTTACCTTGACATACCAATTACATATCCCTTCCTGGGCTGATGTTAGTGCCTCATGTGGATCCACTGGATGTGTGTTTATCTAGTGAAGTAAATCTTCAGTGATGGACACGAGCGCTCTATTTTTCTGCTATTATACAGGTGAACCCTTTTAGCTTGTTTGGATTCTGCCTATGAGAAAAAGTTAGTAAGCTGTATAGAGCAGATAAAATATTAAAACAGTTCTTCACTGTTGTCTAAGTGAAGGAAGCAGTTGCTCAGATCAGGCTTACTACAATTAAGCTTCTGGGGTTTTTGTTAGTTTGCTGTTTTTTTTTTTTTTTTTTTTTTTTTAAGATTTATTTATTTATTATGTACACAGAAGAGGGTGCCAGATCTCATTACAGATGGTTGTGAGCCACCATGTAGGTGCTGGGAATTGAACTTAGGACCTCTTGAAGAGCAATCGGTGCTCTTAACCTCTGAGCCATCTCTCCAGCCCCATAGTTTGCCGTTTTTTGAGACAAGGTTTCCAGGTTCCTGTCCTGGAACTCACTCTGTACCAGGCTGGCCTCCAACTCAGAGATCCGCCTGCCTCTGCCTCCCGAGTGCTGGCTAAGCTTTGATTTTATGGTTCTTGTTTGTTCCATAGCTCTGGGACTTGAAGTGTCAATTCTGCAAGAGTGTCACAGTACCTGGAGGGATCCGATTTGGCACTGACTGTAAAGAAGGAATGCTCCAGTTAGGGACCCTTGTTTTGATTTGTTTCTTTTTCTTTTCTGGTTTTGGAGACAGCTCTGGCTGCTCAGCACAGACTGCGCTGCCTGCTCTCCTTGCCAGTGTCTGTGCCTCAGCGCCCCCCCCCCCCCAGGACTGTAGACCCCGGCCGTCATGCTTGGCTCAGTCGTTACAGTTTCAGCTGAGATGGAGAAATTACTGTATTTATTAGAATGACACAATACTTGTCAAGTTAAGGCTTTTTTCTTTAAAATTTTAAGACTTAATTTTATGGGTATGAATGTTTTGCCAGCATATATAAATGTGTACCAATGCATGCCTGGTGTGTTTGGAGGGCAGAAGAAGGCATTTAGATTCTCTGGAACAGGGGTTCCCGGTGGCTGTAAACCATTCTGTGGGTGCTGGAAACTAAGTGGGTGCTTGCAAGAGCAACAAGTGCTTTTAACCACTGAACCAACTCTCCAGCCCCAAGACTTTGTCCTATAACTAGATGCAGACCAGTTTGTTGTTAATAATCATTAAAGTATTCCAGTAAGCACTGTTCAGAACCTTAAACAGTGTTAGTTCTTCCAATTCTTTGTTGGTTTCCTTTGCTTGTGAAGGTTGTTTCTTTTTAAATACATTTTCTTCCTAGTGGTTATCTCTTTTCTTCTCCCCTTCCTTTTCCCTTCCCCTCCCCTCTCTCTGTTCTTTGAGTCAGGGTCTGGTTAAGTAGCCCAGGCTGGCCCTGAACTTGCAGCCCTCCTGCTTCTGCCTCTCATGTCGCTCGATGAGAAGTCTGTCACCAGGAGTGGCTCCATAGGCTTTCTCAAGCCCCATTTTACTTAGACATGCTGATTTTCAGATCTCATTTGGATTAAAATAGAAATGTTTATCTATGGGTTGATGGGATTATGAGAGACTTTTGCTGTTGGAGGTGGGAGAGAGTATAAATTGAACTTTTCAAAAAAGACTAAAGAAAAATCGTGTGTGTGTGTGTGTGTGTGTGTGTGTGTGTGGCGGGGGGGGGGGGGGGGGGGGGGGGTGGGTGCGGGTGCCGTGGAGACCAGAAGGGGTTGGATCCCCTGAAGCTGAAGTTACAGGTGGTTGCTGGGCCTTGAAGTACCTTGTGGTAGAGGAGGAGTGCTCCCAGCTGCTGAGCCATCTTTGCAGCCCTTCCAGAAACTTTCTATACATACTTTCTTAAGTCAGAAACTTCAAAAAGCTTAACTGAAAGTGGTAAAACTAAGTTTTGTTTTGTGGCAGAGGTACAAAGGTGCTGTTTGGGATAGAGAAGTGATGATAGACTCTAAGTTTGATTTTTGAGTTCAGGGTCAAGAGCTTCATTTTCTACCTTCCTCCCGTTCCTTGAGCACTTACTGAATGTATTGCATTTGTGTTTTTAAACTCACATGATGATATGTAAACCAGGAAGAACCCTTTTTTAATAAACGTGTTGCAATTAAGCTGGGGGGTTTTCGTTGGTTTTTAAAAATACCCTGTTTGCCTGGTGAAGAGAGATGTGGTATGAGGGTTGTGGTTTTGTGTGACATTACTTCTAATTTATATGACTGAAGTCCTCATTGACTGGCAGAATACAAGGGAAGTGCACCTTTTATAAGTTTACTTCGGCACCTTAAACATGAGTATTGTCAGGTCTCTGAAAAAATTTTTTATTTAAAATTTTATTTGAGATTTTATTTATTTTTATTTTATAGGTATATGGGTGTTTTACCTGCATGTATGGTATGTCTGTGTACATGTGTGTGTGTGTGTGTGTGTGTGTGTGTGAAATGAAGAGTGCTGGCTATGAGACTGGCAGTTGTGGGACATCACGTGGATGCTGGGAATTGAACCCAGGTCCTCTAGAAGAATAGCCAGTGCTCTTAACTGCTGAGCCATCTCTCCTTTTTATAAAAATTTTACTTTGTATTAAGTACTCATGTGTGCATGTGGCCATGGAGGCTAGGGATGGTAGATCCTTCTAGACCTAGAGTTTAAGGCAGCTGTGAGCTGCCCACCCTGTGTGCTGGGACCAAACTGAAAGTTCCTTATGATTCTGGGGTTTGTTTTATTTTGTTTGTGACTGGCTCTCACTTTGTAGCCATGCTGGCCTGGAACTCTGCTCTATAGACCAGACAGAAAACTCAGAGAAACCTGCTTGCCTCTGCCTCTGAAGTGCTGGGTATGTAAGGAGTCAAAGGCTGTAGGATTTTTGATGAACTGTTTTTCCCCACCTGATTAATCGAAGGGTTTAAATACCACATCCTTCGATACCAAACAGTTCTTTCCCCCAGTGGAACTGTTTTTATTTTAATCCTTTAAAAATATCTTCTTGGCCCCATTAGGCAAGAAAAGAACTGAACATGATTTAATCTTTTTGTACTGAGTTAGGGCTGCCAGTATGTGCTCTACCACAGGAGAGCTGGTGGGAGATACAGAGGAACCTGGAGAGATGTGAGGGCGTCATCATATTCTCTCACCTCTCCCCTTTTCTGCCTTACACCCCCCCTTTCATAATTTGCTTTTGAAAGTAGAGGGACAGCCAGGTGGGCATGGTGACACACGCCTGTCATCCTAGGTAGGGGACTAACAAGTTCAAGACCAGTCTGGGGTACATGAGAATCTGTCTCAAACAATGACAGGAGCCAAAGTGAGGGAAAGATGGCTTGCCCCATTTGCTGGTTAGGTCTGAAAATACCATTTTTTAAGTATTTTAAAGACGACAGTTTTCTTAGCATATGGAAGAAGACCTTGGTTTCGACACTGGTCTCTGTTCCCTGACTTTTTCTGGAAGTCCTCCTACCCTCCCTTGCTTGTCGGGGCAGCACATTTGAGTTCTGTCATGATGACGGCTACCTAAATGTTCATGTAGGGACACACTTTGTGTGGTGATTGATTGATTGACTGATTGAGACGGTGTCTGGACTGGGCTTTCAGTCCTCCTGCCCCAGCTTTCCTAGTGTGTGGATTCCAGGTGTGTGCCATCATGCCAAGCTTGGTACATACAGTTTTACAGAGACAATGCAGAGTTTTTGTAGGGCCCTGTCAAGTCTGAAGGGAAGGTGGCCTGCTGGAGGGCACCCCCTGGGCAGGGGTGTGAGGAGGGTGGCCTGCTGGAGGGCACCCCCTGGGCAGGGGTGTGAGGAGGGTGGCCTGCTGGAGGGTACCCTGGGATGGGTCTGACTCAGTGAGCCGAGAAGCGGTGCTTCTCCTCCCCACGTCCCATCATCGTCCCATCTCTGCGTAGCTCTGATCGCACGGGTTTGTACTGGTGGAAACCGGAAGGGCTCCAGCTCTGGGAACGACGGCCTAATTCCCCAGAGGAAACCTTACACTGTGTTTGTTTTTCCCCAGAACTAAACTTGTTTCTTTGATGTGTGTACAGGTTCTGGTGAACACTGCCTGCTGTGTTTTGATGTTGGTGGCTAAGCTTATCCAGTGTATTGTGTTTGGTCCTCTTCGAGTGAGTGAGAGACAGGTGAGTGAACAGATTCATGTAAAGAAACTTTAGGGGCTGGAGAGATGGCTCAGAGGTTAAGAGCACTGTCTGCTCTTCCAGAGGTCCTGAGTTCAATTCCCATCAACCACATGGTGGCTCACAACCATCTGTAACGAGATCTGGTGCCCTCTTCTGGCCTGCAGTCATACATGCTGTATACATAATAAATAAATAAATAAATCTTAAAAAAAAAAAGAAACTTTAAAAACACTATTATATTTGGTATAATTTCAAGTATATAGAAAAATTCCTTAAATACTATAAAGAACTCCTGGATGGGCTTTATCCAGATTCACTTTCTAGTGTTACACATGCATGCGCGCGTGCGCGTGCGTGCGTGCGTGCGTGCGTGCGTGCGTGCGTGTGTGTGTGTTGCATATATGAGTGCACTCACCTGTACTTGGCACATACGGAGGCCAGAGGAGAATTTTAAGTGTCTCCCCTATTTCTCCTCCTTAGTTTTCAGCTGGGGGCTCTTATTGAGCGAGGCTTAGTCACATGTGCTTGTAGTGCTGAGCCATCTTCCTAGTTAGTCCCAGACTCACTTCTTTTTTTTTTTTTTTTTTTTTTTTTTTGGTTTTTCGAGACAGGGTTTCTCTGTGTAGCTTTGCGCCTTTCCTGGAACTCAGTTTGGAGACCAGGCTGGCCTCGAACTCACAGAAATCCGCCTGCCTCTGCCTCCCGAGTGCTGGGATTAAAGGCGTGCGCCACCACCGCCCGGCGACTCACTCTTATTTACGCAGATTTTCTCGTCCATTTGGAATTAAGTAGTGAACATCATACAGTTTTACCCTGGCACTTCAGAGTATGTTTTCCAAGAGCAAGGACATCTTCATGAGTAGTCAGAGCACAGTGATAAAACCAGAAATGTTAGCCTTGATCTTCGTTTCATTGTACTCGGGGAGCCCGTCCATCCCATTATAACTGTTTCTTCATGATTTTGATTTGTTGAGACAGGACCTTGCTGTGTAGTTCTGCAGGTCTGGAACTAGCTCTGTATACCAGGCTGCCACTGAACTCCTCAGGCCTCACGTCTTAGCACCCAGTGCTGGAATTATCGCTACTTCTGGCTCAGAAGCTCCTTTTGATACTTTATTCCTCAAAGTTGCCTTCAAAATCTCCTCTTCTTCAAAGCTTTGGGTCTTTCCGAGTTGGAAGTGGACCAGGCTGTGGCAAGCTGAGTGGCAGCAGCTGGCCTTCAGTTCTTTGTTTTCTCTAACATGTTTGGTATCAGGTCACAGTGTGCAGGAAACATTACCTTCAAGCATTTGAAGCTTGCTATTATTAACCCAACTCAGCCTTTTCAGTATAGAACACATCTTTTATGCTGTTCTTTGTTGGCTTATTTTATTATTAATGCCACCAAGTAGCATTTGTTATGAACTATTTTGAGAGCCAAGCATTGATGGCACACACCTTTAAATCCAGCACTCGGGAGGCAGAGGCAGGTGGATCTCTTGAGTTTGAGACCAGCCTGGTCTACAGAGTGAGTTCCAGGACAGCTAGGGCTGTTAGACAGAGAAACCTTGTCTCAAAAAACAAACAACAACAACAAAAAGAACTATTTTGATTTAAGACTCCAAGAATTGACATAGATTCGCTCCATGGGTGCTTCAAGTTTAAGAAATAAGACTAACATCAGAGGCAGAGACACTGACCACCTAGGGTGGAATAAAGACTAAAAGTTAAGTAGAGCCTTAGAGCAGTGAGAGGGTGTTTAGTCTCTCTCTCTGTGTTTTTAAAGATTTTTTTTATGTATACGAGTGTCTTACCTACATGTATGTAAGTGTGCCATTTGCATGCCTGGTGCCCATGGAGGCTAGAAGAAGGAATTGGATCCCCTAGAACTGGAGTCATAGATGACAGAGGGTTGCTAGCTACCATGTGGGTGGTAAAGTAGTATCCTCTATAAGAGCAGCAAGTGCTTATAAGCACTGAGCATCTCTTTAGCCAGAGAGTTTTTGATTTTAAATATATTTAAAACATTTAATGCCTATTATGGCATTTTAAAAAGCACATTACAGGCCGGGTGGTGGTGGTACATGCCTCTAATCCCAATACTCGGGAGGCAGAGGCAGGCTGACCTCTGTGAGTTTGAGGCCAGCCTGGTCTCCAGAGCAAATTCCAGGACAGCCAGGTCTCCACAGGGAAACCCTGTCTCAACAAACAAACAAACAAACAAACAAACAAATGAAAAGAAAAGAAAAAAGAAAAAAAAAAGCAGTTAAGCATTAAGTCACTTAATTCACCACCTGTTCTGTGAGACACAGAATTATACTAAGTATACTTATTATATACTTAGTATACTTATTATACTAAGACCTATTTTATAGCTTAGGGAGCTGAAGCAAAGCCAGGAATCACAACCGGTAATACGTCAAGTTCTCCTACTTCCCCTGCCCAGGAAACAGACATTCACCCAGGATTCTAGGCTTTCTCTGTCGGGGCATGGTGTTTGGAACCAGGGTCCACACTAGCTGTATACACTGTGTAAGGGCAGAGGGAGCATTGCTGCTGGGGTCTGCCTTTGTGGTGGATAGAGCTAGAAGATACTCTTTTCTTTTTTTTTTTTCCAACTTAACTTTGTTCTTTGAACACAAGGTATCTAGTCAGAGCCCTATTTAAATTCTCAAATTAATTCTATTCTTTGTGTTGGGGTCTTGTTGACCTCAAACTCAGGACCCTATTGCTTCCGCCATCCAGTTCTGAGTGCTAGAATCAGAGGGGCCCCATAACCATACTCTGTGCTTTAACTTTATTTTAAATCTGTAAATACTTACAGTCCTGAAAAATCATATATTAAAGTCCATTTTGAAGTCATGCTTTTGCTGGGCATGGTGGCACATGCCTTTAATCCCAGTATTTGGGAGACAGAGACAGGTGGATCTGAGTTTGAGGCCAGCCTAGTCCACATAGTGAGTTCCAGAACAACTAGGGCTATATAAAGAGAGCCTGTCTCAAAAGAAAGAAAAAAATGTCATTCATTCATTCATTCTTATCTTTACCCAGATTCTTACTACTTCCATCAATAGCTGGGTAGTCAGATATTTTAATACCTGTAAGAGCTAGAACTTACTTGTTGTCCCCTTGCCCCAGGAAAGTGTCGATGTTTAAAACTGAAAGTTTTCCATTTGAAAAAGATTATAAGGACTGGAGAGATGGCTAGCAGTTAGGAGCACTTATTGCTCTTGCAGAGGACCAGGGTTTGATTCCCAGAACCCACATGCTGGCTCACAACCATCTGTAACTCCAACGTTGGATGTTCCAACATTTCTGACCTCTGGGAGCACCAGGCACTCACATGGTGCAGATATAATATGCAGACATTTGTACACATAAAAGAGTTAAAAAAAATAATATAGCAAAGAAATAACATAATCTACTGCTTCTGGAACACCTTAACAGTTGTTTAGAAAGCAGGTGACTATTAGAAATACTAAGACCTTTGTAATCTTCCTTTAAATAGTGCTGAAGGAGGAACTCATTCAAGTATATGTAACTTCCTAAAATAGTCTTTGGATGGGGAAAATTAAAAATGATTTGAGTCTGCCTGTTACCAGTAAGTCAATATGCTGATATATCTAGAGAATATTTACCTGCATTGGTAAAATTCTCACACTAATAGGTGAGAGAAAACTGTCAAAAATTAAAATATTTTTATATTGGACAAAGAAAAAAAGATAACTATTAAGGACATTATTTTTATCTTGTTTTGGTTTGGTTTTAGTTTTGGTGTTTTTGTTGCATTTTGTTTGTTTTTTGTTTTTTGAGACAGGGTCCTGTGTAGCCCATGCTGGCTTCCCAAGTGCTGGGATTGCAGGCAGGCACAGTCATACTTAGCTGTGTGGCTAGACATAGTTTTAAATTTTTTCTTGTTTAAAATATTTTATTGATTATATACCAGCAAGTGACATTTTAATTTTTATTATTTTCTTGTGTGGAGTATATGTGTGAGCATGTTGTATACATTGTGTGTGAGCCATTCCCCAGCTCTGCTTAATATTTTAATTCTTTAGAAAATCTAATCTTTTCTATTGTTGATTAAGTCAGAGTGCAGAAGTTTTAAAATAATATGATAACCCTTGTGATCTTTTCTACTGTACATGTAAATATAAAATACTTTCCTTCTTAGTACATAAGGACTAGACTAATACAACTACTCTTTAATGGCTGAATCTTCCTACCTGTTGCAGATCACAAGTTTCAGTTCACAGTTCACCTGGGCTGTCTTACCTCTCTAACTGTTTTCTTTGCCTTCTGTGCGGAGTGCTCCATAAGCTTGGCCTTCTGTGCGGAGTGCTCCATAAGCTTGCTTTTGTTATGTTAACATCTCTTAGGTACACTTGGTATGATGGAACTCACCTTTACACACTTTTTTCTTTTTAGCATCTCAAAGACAAGTTTTGGAATTTTATTTTCTACAAGTTCATTTTCATTTTTGGTGTGCTGAATGTCCAGACTGTGGAGGAGGTGGTGATGTGGTGCCTCTGGTTTGCCGGCCTTGTTTTTCTGCATTTGATGGTTCAGCTCTGCAAAGACCGATTTGAATACGTGAGTTTTTAGCCAACCTCTTTTATTGCTCAGTCACATATGTGTGCCAGGTTTGATGTAAGAAGTAATGTGAGAAAGTCACAGGTTGTGTGCTTGGGACAACTCTCAGAGGGGGACTTCTAGGTCATTTATCACGGCCTGTTTTTGAGGCGCTTCTGTCTGTTTTTTAACCCCACCCCCCCATCCCAGTTCCCCAAGCACTACAGTCACTCTCTACTAACCTTACCTTAGGTCAGTGTGAAGGAGCTGTGATGTATACATTGTATACAACCTGAACTCTTCCGGATGTTTTCTGTTCTTGTCTCCCACTTTCCCCCCCTTTGCCCTGGTTGGTGGAGCTTTTCTTTCTCATTGGTTTGCACTGATTTTCTTGGGGTCAAGACTGAATGAGCTACTTCTGCTTCCTGACTGGGTGTAAGATCTGCCTGTGACTTCAGGTCAGACCTGCACAGTGAGCACCTGATACAGGCTGAGGCAAACAGGTCTGACAGTGCTGCCTCCCCTGAACCCGCTCTAGGACTTTGTGTCCCTCTCTTACTCGGTGTTCATGGAGATGGCACTGCACTTCTTTGTGAGTTAATCTCACTCTTGAAGACTTGCTTTCTTTTCCAGTTCCATTCTTGTTAAAAATAGGAGCTTCTAGCCCTCTTTTCTGGGCTGGTTGTAGCCTACACTCAGTACAGAAGGAATTGTAACTCCAGGTCTCTTTTCCAGGCAGTCACTTGTCCTTGCCTAGTATCAACATAGCATTATGAGTAGTAGTTCTGTACCTGATTCCTTCCGTTGTTCTATCCCTGACAGGCTAGGCACCAAGTGAACTCTGAGGTGGAAGATTAGAGCAAGACAAACAGAAACACAGCAGAACAAGACACTGTTCTGAGTCCTGTATACTGTTAGAGGAGATAATTGAGCATCCTTCTAGAGATTGCAATCTCATGGTAGGAGGATACTGGAGAAATGAGATGAAAATATAGTGTATATTGTATCTGGTAAATTAAATGATAAAGACTTAAAAATCTCAAAAGTTCTCATGGTAGACTTTGGCTTTTCGGTGTTAGTGTAGTGTCCCAAGCAAAGCTCCCAAGCTTGAGCTTGAATTGTGAGTGCAGTTGCCGTGGTGGTGGAATGAACTAACTAATGGTCTTTCCTGTTTTGTCCCTTTCAGCTTTCCTTTTCTCCCACCACACCAATGAGCAGCCATGGGAGAGTCCTGTCTCTGTTGATTGCGATGCTGCTCTCCTGCTGTGGACTGGCAGTTGTCTGCTGTGTCACAGGCTACACCCATGGCATGCACACCTTGGCTTTCATGGCTGCAGAGGTAAGGTGCTGGACACAGTCATCAGATTCCTAAACATTTTCAAGGAGAACAGAGGGTTGATAAGAAACTATTTTAAGAGGTATTTTGTCTTTGACTTTAACAGGCATTCCCCCCAAGACAAGGTTTTTCTGTGTAGCCTTGGCTGTCCTGGAACTCAGAGATTTGCCTGCCTCTGCCTCCCTAGTGCTGGGATAAAAGGCTTGCACTAACCACTGCCCAGTTTTAACAGGTATATACTGTGTTCCTGCTTTTTTGGGTACTGGTACCGAATGCTTTTATATGTGGTATTTCATATAATCCTTGCTGTAACCTAGTAAAAGAATTATTTTTCTCAACAATCAACAACTAGGGAGCTGGGTTGGCAGGTAAGAGCACTTGATGAGCAAGTATGAGGACCTGAGTGTGGATCCCAGCACCAGTGTAAAGAGCTGGGTCTGGCTGTACGTACATACTTGTAACCCCAGTGCTGTGTGGGGCAGAGGCAGGAGGATTGCTGAGGCTTGCTGGTTACCAGCCTTGCTCTAGAGAGAAACCCTGTTTCAGGATAATAGGACAAAGAGTGACAGAGCAGAATACCTGACATCGTTTTTGGGCCTCCATGTGCACATACACCACATACAGCAGTTACCACATGCCAGGGACTGTGGGAGAAACTTTATTTTTCTGTGCTGGAGATTAAACCTAGGGTTTTGTACATTCTGGACAAGGGCTCTACCACTGGGCCACAGCCCAGGAGGAATCATTTAAAATTCTTTACACATATTGACTCATTATTAATTCTGCTTGTGGAAGAGACCCTGAGGCCTAAGGTATGAACTGTTTGAGGTTTCAGAGTGGCTAATGCAGTTCAAGTCCTCTCACTCCAAAGTAGGAAATGTGTTCTCCTTATGATACATAACAAAAATGGTCTGTGGTGAATATTTATGAAATATATATATATAAAGTCATTTTAGAAGCTGAATTAAAAATTTACATAATAATCATTTAAACGCTGTTCATTATTTTATTTTAAAGGAATTTTATTTTCGTGTGTGTGTGTGTGTGTGTGTGTGTGTGTGTGTGTGTGTGTGTTGCTGGAGATTGATCTTTCAGTCATGCTAGGCAAGAGTTCTACCACTGAATTATTTCTAGCTCTCTATGATCTTTCTTTCTTTCTTTCTTTCTTTCTTTCTTTCTTTCTTTCTTTCT